>JARJHM010001108.1:0-70386 GCA_033356055.1 Carex pumila | reverse complement strand
GTTGGATCAATTATTAAATTGATCTTCGAAATAAAAATTTTAAAAATATATAAATGAAAAACTCGTTTGATAGAACTGATTCTTGAGAGTATATAGTTCCTGATTAAGTATAAGATATACAATTCTAAAAGTTATTTTTAAAATTAACTTATTTGCTTCATGGTATGCCTATTTTCAATAAATAACTAATTATGTAGTCCACAAAATCAAATTGAAAAAAAGTAACAAAACAGTGTCTAGTTCGAAATTTTAAATTTTACAAAAATTAAAGAGTGAGTCTATGTCACTATGCATATCACAGGTTGGCTCATAATACAAATCATATTTTTATTTTTAAAATTCTAACTGTCGCTCCAAAATGTTCAACATGATCTCCATATGAATATATTCTTGCAGACCGAATTTATATTTATTAATTTTTTTTAATATTTTTAAAAATAGATAGAAAATCACTTGATCTGAAAATTCTGAATCATCCAAAATAATGATTTTCTACCTATCTTAAGAAATAGTAAAAATTTCTAAAAAAAATATAAAATTTGGTCTACAGGTACATATTAAAATCATTTGAACAGTTTGGATTGACCGTTAAAATTTTAAAAATATAAATATTGATCTGTATTACTAACCAAATTGTGATATGCATAGTATTGTATCATAGACTCACTCAAAATAAAAATAGAACTTCTAGTTATATGATGTTTACAAACAACAATGACAGGAAAACAAGATAAACAAAATTAAACTCAATATTTAATATAAAATAAACGGAACATCATTTTTGCAAAAAATAATGTCTGATTTTTAACATTAAAAACGAAATTAATACAACATTTAAATTTTCATCTAGTATATCTTTAAATTTATTTGAAGAAAATATTTCCATCATAAAGATAATACTCCATTAATGTAGTGTTACTTATTAATTTCCTTCTTGAATTGTGGACATAATGGTCCAAATTAAAAGTTTTTTTCACATCTTTGCTGTCTTAACTTTGATTTGAACTTTGAATACATACATGTGATTATGGAGAATGACATCCGGTGTTATTCTTTCCATGTTCTTCTCTCTATCTCTCTTCTCTTACTCTCTTTCCCATGCGATTTTCTCTCTCTCATCTTCTTTGAATAGAGAGATAGAAAGAAAATGAATAGTAGGATGCTACTATTCTTATTAGAATGGCAGCAGATTGAGATCCGTGATTATGGATCGATTTTTCTCCCTTCAAAAAAAGAAAAGAAAAAGAAGAAGAAAAAAAAATACATGCATGTTTGGAACTATGAGCAGCTACCCCACACACCCACAAAGCACCAAGGAACACTAACCTCCACCCATTGTCAAACTAAAGATTCATGTCAATCTTTCTTTATATTAAGGAGTATGCAGCAGGATCTTCAGCAATCAAATCAAGCACCTGATAGCGGATACACACATGAATAGAATGGGGTCTTAACCCCTACACTATTTATATAAATTACTCATTATCACACTCCATTTTTTCTAAAATTAATAAATAAAAATTGAAATTATAATATACAATATAATTTTTTTTTTTCTCCTTCGCTGAAGCAGCTCCTTATTCTAACGGGCAAGATCTTCCACCAACAGAAGGCTATTAATTAAATTGAAGTCCATTATTTGTTTTCTCTTATACCTTATTTTTCCCTATAAAAGGTAAATATAGAGCGTCTAAATCTGTTGAAATCCCTGCACCTATATCAGGACCTGAAATCTTTGAGGAGAGAGAAAGAAGAAAGAGAAGAGAGATAGGACGAGAGGAGGGATTTAATCTAAAATCTGAATTTGAGATTTCAGCTGACCTCAATTCAAATATATATGTGGTTCATTTGTGCCGTGGACTGTGGATCATCATAAAATGGAAACTTAGACATAGCCGCCACAGGTATTCAACTTCCTTCTGAGTGGATTTTGTTAATTAGGGGGAATTTTGAGTTATCCATACTTAGGGGTGGCAATGAATCAAACCGAATCGAACTTACTTTAGTTTGAGTTTGAATAAGATTTGAATCCAACTGGGTTTGATTTGTTTCGAATCAAACTAAATTCAAATCGAATTAATTACGAACTACACATTTTCGAATCGAAATCAATCGAATTACGAACTACAAATTTTTTTTGGTAACCCTAGTTATATTTGTAATTTATACATTAGTTTTTTTTCTCGTGGAACAAAATTCATATGGTTTTCTTTTACTTTTCATGAATTCACACTAATGAATTATGGACCAGTTTAAGATTTTCTTATCTTTTACATTGCTGGATTGATTAAAATCACAACATGGATCTAGTCGAATGAAACTTATTTCATTGTTAATTTGTTGCGCAGCTGAAACATTTTTCTACTATAAGTTACCATTATATTAACAATTTTGACCTGTGATATAAGTTTGGTTCCTACATTATTAAAGATTAATTGTTGAATCTATTAGTTGTATTATTTGATATTCGAACCTAAATAATTCGCGAATCAATTTCGAACGAATTATACCCAGTTTGAATTTGATTTGAATAAGATTCGAACCGAACATTGATTTGTTTTAGAACAAAATAATTTTGAATTGAACTAAACTCAAATCAAACTCAAATCAAACTTGAATCGAATCCCGAACTACAAAATTTTTTTGCCACCCCTGGACCATGCTACTAGGGCTCCAGAGGTTAATTGGCACTTGTTTGGATAATTCGGCTAGTTAAACGTCCAGTAATTGAAGTACGTTTCCTAAGAACTTAAACCCTACAATTCATTTTTTATTTCATACACGGCCCGTGGGCCTTTTACATCTGTTCTCCAATTAAACCTATTCGGAAGACTGAAAAACCAGCAAAGCTAGCCCGGTGTGTGTGGTGCGCTTATTTTGAGAGATTTGTGAGCATAATTTTGAAAAGACTTTGATTGTCTTCAAATAACAAATTTATGTTCTCTTTTTTTTTCTTTTTTTTTTTTTTTGAAAGCTTGACAGAAGCTGTCAAGTGTTGGGTATACACAGTGTCTTTTACATCACCACATACGGGTACCATATTGTACCGGTTTGCTATCTAACAGAACATCGACCAAAGTTTCATTTCCTCTACACATCTGTTAACTATAATTAATGCATCTATCTCCTTGTTATTAAACACCACGTTGTTTCTTTGTTTCCAAATGTGCCACGATACACATGAAAATTTTAGGATCCAGTCTTTTATCTGCAGAGACCCTTCAATTCTCACCATATCCCAAGATGAAATAACAAATTTATGTTAAAATCTATTTTGTACATGAACTTTTTTGAAAGTTTCAAATTCATTTGATACATAATCAAGCGGTTAAAGATAATAATGAAAATTGAATATATAGAACTTATAAAAGATTTTTTTTTACCGCTTAATTTTATACTAAATGAATTCGAAATATTTAAAATTTTGTATGTACATGTGTCACTCGTGTAAATAAATTTCATCAACTTAAATTTGTGATTTAAAAAAAATTCAATAAATTTTTAGAATGTGTTCACCAATATCTTTTAATAAACACATTCCAACTTAGCTTTGCTCATGAAAATCTTTTTCTAACCCAACCGTTCAATATTTCTCTAATTTTCTAGTACGAGAGCCATTCTGATCCCTGGTTCTTCCCTGCTGCAGTAATTAAGCGCTGCACAGCTTCCCTCTTGTCTGCCTTCGCATCTTCCAAACAGTCCACAATTCACCTTAGCATCAGCTTGTAGCCTTCAAGAAATGATATAGGCTCTGCCTTTCTCGCACTAACTGCCTACAGATGTTTCTTCTAAACTGAAAATTGGGAGCTGAAGCACCTGTTCTGTGCCAGCCATAAAACCTAGCCTGATTTGCCAGTCTATGTGGAATTGCCATTGCCTTCTCTGCTCTACTGCAGTACCCATATTGTAGCACGCCCCTCACCTCCGTTTGTATAAACCATGCTTGCCAAATTTCTGCATAGGACCTCCAATTTTGGATACTTGGGAAACCTGCATTTAGGGAGGCTATGGATTCCTGCGAGTCTGAGAGAACCAATCAATTAGCATCCAATTGTTTTCTTTGAAACCTACCAAAATTGCCCTTGCTTGAGCTTGAGATGTCAAGGAGCGCTGACTGCCTGAAACCCGCTCAACCACACTTTCACTGCTGTATAGAATTATTCCAATACCCGCATCCCACCAGGAGTCCCAATTAATTTGTCCATCGTATGCCATAACAAGAGGTCAATATAATATCAATCATCATAAAAATAAAAATAAAGACAGCAAAAGATGACATTCACATTACTAAACAATGTTCAATTATACAATGAACCATATATTTAACACATAATTTTTTGTTCTTCCATAAGCACATGATATTATTTCTTCAGAAAGCACATGGTTTTATTTGCTGACTTTCCAATCATGTAAAGAACACATCACATGATTACACTTCACTGTTATGACATGCTGCAGTGAAGTAGAGAGAGGCAAATTCATCTCAAAGTCTCAATAGCTAGGGTTGGCGACTCCATCAGTGAGTTAAAGAGTCAGCGTCATGTACGACACTTCATAAAGAATGGCAGACCACATGGTGCTTGTGCTTCGTTGATTTCTAGGTGACTCAGCATAATTGCGCCTGATCAGTAAAAAATGACGCAGTTGCATATCAACACCTTATCTAGAAAAGTAAGGACATTTGAGATATGGAATGATATAATGGCTTCATTTAAACCGGTTAGCATATGGTTCCTGTTATAATAGCTTGCAACCAACTGATCTACATACTAGTCGGACAAAAACAGTGCACTTGCTAGAAATAAAAAAATATATATATATATGGTACCAGAAAAGAAGAGAATCAAGAACACTTGACGGTTAGACATATTTTTCTCGTGAAACTGGTCTGGGACAAGTCCAACCAAGTTATCTCCAGCAATTTCAACTACTTGGCTTTGAACTTTTACATGCATGAAACATTGTTTTTTATTATGTTGAGATTACGTGTTTATATTTCAATTATCATGAATAAACCTTCCCTAGCTAAGAGATCTACTGCACAGTCAAGGCAACTAGCACATGCTTGACTGTTTATTGACTCCAGGAAGGAATGCATTATCATCTTCCCAAAAAAAATATAAATAAATTAGTTTACAAGAAAAGATTTTTGCAAATGTAACCAGAAATCCAGATAAAAATCAAGAAGGAATGCATGAGATGAAACATGAGACATGGTGACTTCTAACTCAGCATAACGAATATCTGGAACATCACAATAAGAACCATCTAATCCATTAAATTTTTTTTCTAACCCCTAAAAGCTAAAGTCAAGATATATTTTCGACCAATGTAACTATCCCATGTTCACAAAGTGTGTTCCTGATCGATTCTTGCTGAGTGAGAAAATTTGAGCGAGTATAGTAACTAAAAGAAATTTACCATTTGCAAAACTGGCTTTCTGGCAAAATCGTTCAGACAAAATTGGCTGTCTTTTCTTTATTTCTGTACCAAAAATAATAATCTCATGAAATAGGAATAAACAAATGCATTAAGAGGTGAAAAGTATAGTGATACCTGTAAAATTATTTTTCCCGACTCAGATATAAGCACAATGAAAGGAGTGTTTTCCTCTTGCAAAAAAACAGTAGAAGAGGAAACAACATACCATAAATCATCATGGCTAGGATCCCTTTAAAAAAAGATTTATGACAGGATAATTCATCAGTTCAGAGGTTTTTACCAGTACAAAATAATAAGTCTGTGCTCAACCGGGAACTCTGCACTCTCGGTTGGTCTCTACCAGTACAAAACACAGCTGGCACAGTTGTAGTACTGACATTATCTACAGATTTGTATTAATAAAAAATAAAATAATTCCCTTTGAACTTTCAATTTGGTTTTGATCCAATTAATTTCTTTGAGCCACCACAGATCCATATAGTCTCCTTATAAAATAACAAAAGGAAAAAAAAAAAGAGTAACTCAGGAAAGCCTCACTAAAGAAAAGAAAATTCACCATATAGGAGATTGCTCTTACTTTTTGTAAACCAAAATCATACATTACGGTTAGAACATGGTGAAAATATAGCTTGACAAACTGACAATTTATACAAGTCAACATGCAACATGATATCAAAATTTCAGATGTAATCTATATGACAGACGTTAGATTTCAATAAGAAATTAAATGGAACCATGCTCATGGTTGCTTGAATAAGGTGGCAGATAATTAATGTTCACAGAAGTTTAATACAAACACACATAATTATAAATGCATTAACAAGAAGTCCAAATGCAGATTTCCTTACATAGAAATATTGGATACCGTTCCAACAACAAATAATATTTCAGTCTGTTATTACTGGTAAATGATTCAGCTTATAGAAATCTAAAGGTCTGATACACAAACAGGCTCATAACTGGCACCGTCTTTAAATCTCTTTGGTAGGAAGCATCTACCCCCAAATCTCTGTTGAAGGTACACAAGAAGCGCACACAGCAATCCTTCGAAAGGGATAATTACATCGAAAAATGTAGAATAGTAATCCTCATCGTGATTGGCGTACATGTAGGAAGAATTGAAAAAGTTTACAGGGTACCACCATGCTCTGTATGCATTGTAGACATGCGGTGTGGCATGGACCACAGTTGCCCCAAAAGAAAAATATGGAGTTAATACCTTCTCTTTGGATTGTGAGAAAACACTGAAGATGATTTGAGGGAGCAGAAAGTTGTCAACCAACAACCCAACATAACGCGCCAGATCATCAATGATCGTACAACGAAGTTTGGATAAATGTGAGTGCACAAACCAAGTAACTAGAACCCCTGCAATGTATAAAGGCACACAAAACATCAGAGATTTCATTTCAGCACTCCGGGAGATAGCTCCCGTGCTTTCTTCCTTCCTCGAGCCCCATGCTAATTGAAGAAGACGGAAATTAATGAGGAGTGTGACCATGGTGATAAGCCTTGCGATAGTATTGGTTGTGTTGAGCCACCCTCCACTTTGCAAAAATCCCTGCCGGTCACGAGATCGAACAAGCATAGCCTCAGTGTTTAAAATTAGGGAAACCATGCAGCTAAGAGTTAATACCACAAGCATTGTAACTGACATTAGTGGACGGATTGTATGATGCTTTCTTGCATGACGTTGCTGCAGATATGTACATGCACATAGGATGGTGAGGGAGATTATAACCATGATCATTTCTGTATCCATCCTATTGAATTCTTGCATTGACTGGACTCTGTAAAAGATAGAAACTGTGACCTCAAGTGGTTCAAAGTATAATGGATCCCAGTTAGCCCTCGTGCTCCTGATTGTGCCTTTGCCTATTTCATTACTTGGATTAAGTGGAGGGAGCTGCAATTGAATGAAGAATTCGCAATCCAAATTTTTCTCATCTATTCTCACGCTGCTATTAAGAACCTCACCATTTGGTGTTCCCCTGAAGTTCTGTTGCCTACAACCGGCCAAGCAGAGTGTGCCCACTGTAGAGTTGTATATGCCCTCAGCAGAGATTTGCACTGAGTCTGAGTCTGTATAGTTCTCATCCCAAAATGTGTAACTAACTGTATAACTGACATTCCAAATTGTACGATTTTGATCAGCTAAACTCGGGCTTGATGGAATGGTCATGCCAGCGGTGGTGTACACGCTATCTCCATTATACAGACCTAATTCATATTGACTCCCATGGTAAGTTTCACCAGTTGAGATCTGCTGTGCCTCTCCCCATGCCTTTCTACCCTTTGTGTCTCGCACAGAGAGTTCAAATCTCAAGTTCATGTATGATTGTGCATCGGGGAATCTCCCCGTCATCTTGGGATCAATATTCTTAATTTTACAGTACTTTCTTGCCCTGCCTAGTTCGGTGTACTCATACTTCAGACCAGGAATGTCAAAATTTGGATAACTACTAGTGCTGTACATAGAAACCATCTTATTTCCATCATTGTTACTATTATGGGTTGTGTTCCACATACGGCCAACCATGGTATTGCGTTGCTTCAGAGAAAAGGATGCTGAAAACCCAAAGGTAAGACTGAGAGAGCAATCTCCGACAGCGGAGGAATTGTTCTCATTGTCAATTAGACCACAAGCTAAAAGGCAAAGCTTATGGTTATGGTGGTCCCAAACCCCTTCCGCCACTAGCAACTTCCTTGGTAGGAGTGGTTTACCATCCGAGATAAAAGTTGTTTTATTTGAGAGTGTCATCGACAAACGCACTTTTCCATCCTCTGAGCACACTATTTGGCTAGTTGACAAGAACCTAAATCCTAGAAAATCAATAAGATCACTAGAGGTAAACAACTCGTACCGCATGATTTTTATGAGACTAGAACAGATAGAAGTACTATCCAATGCTACCCATTCTTCATGAGGAAGAGGAGTGCAGGACTCCACTGATTGCTCTGTCATGGTGTACTGGTACGTCCTTTGAGCATAGGCAAGAAGGGAGATGGCCTCAAAATGGGCCGGCCAGGTGTTCGTGTCTAAGCTCTCCATGGAACCTTCAATTATACTTGTTGTTAATTTTGACACCTTTGGGAATTCAAGCTTTAAGACAACAGAGAGTGTGGAGGCAACCCAGTCTTGTTGTGAAGGTGGGATTTCTCCGGTACCGACCATGCAAAGTTTTCTCCGGTTTTCCTTTGGAAATGAAGAAGGAATTGGAAGTGCCGAAAAGTAGTTTAGTTGGCGTGGATTCAGGTGCAATGGAGCTGCAATGTTGTGCATATGAGGAGGCAATGGCAGGCTTAGCTAAAGAAGCATCAAGAGAGGCAAAGAGGAAAGTGAGAAAAATTGGCAACGTTTGCCATAGGAAGGAAGATACTGAGTTCATATTTTTGTTATACAGTGACTGAGTGTGTATATTGAAGCTTTTTATACATGTATAAAGAGCAAATAATATTCTTAGGTTGCGGTCAAAGTCCTCAAATTGGTAAAGTACTGGTCAAAAGAATGCAGTAGTGGTCTGGTGATGATCTGCCCAACGATCTATTATATGGAATTGTTTAATATGGGAATGTTGGAACTATTGCAACTTGTGTTGGTCGAACAATCCGTGAACTTTCCCGTCATGCTCGATAATTATTGTAGACAATTAGATAATATTGTTCGAATCTAGAGTGCTAGTTTAAGTACGTAGGAATGCAACATTTTTTTTTTTTTTGAAGTGGGGAAGTCCCACTAGTTAAACTAATATAGTTTTTGCCCTTTCAATCTCCAAAATAGAGAATGATGAGGCATACAAAATAACAACCTAGCAAACTAACATATAACGTCCAAATCATCATAGTTCCAAAACTATTAGCAATGCAACATATATTGTTTAATATGAAATTGTCATGGAACTATTGAAATATTAATTTGAAGTTTTGTGAATTCTATTTTTGAGTCGTCAATAGTCGGAATTTTTTTTTTATTATTATTTTTTTGAAGTTTGATTATTGACAAAGTATTAAGGATCATCAGTAATCTTGCTTGCCCATAAGTAAACCATCTATTTACCCATTGGTGGCACTTCATCGACTCGTCAGATGTGTTAAATTTTAGGCCCAAAACAATTAGAGCAAATTAGCAACATAAAATGTCAATTATTTTTTATTTATAATAAAAAAGCCGAATATCTTAGTTACTAAAATTGAGAAAAAATGGTAAGTGTAGTAAATGATTGGAAGTATAGAATTACACTCTATTAAATGTTGTCATTTCAACAATACTCTTTATAATGTTTAGCTATTTAATTATAGGTTACAAATTAATGTAAGAATTAGGATTGATAAATTAAGAAAAAGATTTTAATGATTTGGAGACGATTAAGGGTAACAGAGAAACTGTACCATTTTGGTTAGATAGATTCCAGAGAATTGTGCATTATCTTGTTGATTTCCTAAATTATTGTCTATTGTTAATTTGCTATAGATCTTGCAACTTCAGTAATAAAAGTTTAGGAGTAACTACTAACTAGTGGGAAATTGTTTAAAAGAATTACAAGCTTTACATAAATTTTTAGTTTTCTTGCACAACTACAACTACGAAGTATTATATATTAATTGAAAATACGAATAATTTATCTGTTTTTTTGCAACGAAGCACCCCCTTAAAAGAGAGCTATGCTTTAATTTTAATTCTACGAAGATTAGCCCAAACCTATAGAAAGAAAGAAAGAAAAGAGGACTCGCTTCATGAGAAATGTATTCTACCGTCAGAGCTGGCTGCGTCACCCACCATGTATATTGATTATTGACACATTTAACTGGTTTCTCTGTCAAGGTGATTTAAAAGACCCACTTCATTACTAGAATCCTCAATAATAGCAAGCGTAGGAAGCATTATTAGTAAGTATAGGAAGCCCCTTGCAATAGAAATAGAGCTTTTGAATTTTGCTAATTAAATTAATATTGTTGCAACGAGAGCCGCTTGCAAATAATCACGCTTGCTAATGTCTCCCATTGACCCTTGCTAATGTCACATATTCCTCCTTGTAAATAATAAGACCCACCCCCAAACACTTCAGATATTATTTTTTATTAAAATTCGTTGCAATTACCAGTTTTGTTGTGCTTGCAAATGAGTTGTAGATGGGTCCCACACATTTGTTGCAAGGGCAACCATTGCAAATAATGTTTAGGATTGTGTTTATATTATTTAACCATATTTTTTAATATTATTCTATTATTAAAGTCAAGAATATTTACAAGTGACACCGTTGCAATTGAGTTTAGGTCTTATATTATATTAGTTTATTGTGAAAGGCTTAACTATTTGCAAGGGGCACCGTTGCTAATGTTTTCTAAGTTTCAGTTTATATTATTTTATTACAAAAGGAGGAATTTATTAGCAAGTGCCACCGTTGCAATTGTTTCTAACACCCTTAGCAGAGAGACACACCTAAATTTGATATCTTCATTTGTGACACAATAAATATTAATACAACAATCACATAAATTCAAAATATTAATATAACCACAACATAATACAATGTTATATTTCGGAATATTAATAACCAAAAGACCATATTAATTAGCCTATGAAGATTCTGGAATGAAAAAAACGAAAGGGTGGCATTTGAAGGGGTGGATTCATTGCTTGTAATTAACATCCACAACATAATACAATTTTATAATTCAAAATATTAATATAAAAAAACCATATTAATTAGCATTGGATGTGAAGGAGTGACATGTGAAGATTCTGGAATGAAAAAAACGCAAGTGTTTATAAAGGGTTTATGAAAGGGTGGCATGTGAAGGGTTGAATTCATTGCTTGGGCAATGAAGGGTTTATGCCTTGACACTATTTAATTAGCACTTGTTGCTATCTTCGCCTCCATAGTAATCTAATATGCAACAAACACCATATTAGAGTTTTCATTAGGATTAGAAAAAAATAAATTAAAGAATGGAAAATCCTAATCCTAATCATACTCCTCTTAATCCTAATCCTAATCATCCAAATTCTCATTCTAATCATCTCAATCCTAACCCAGTGCCCGTTATTGTGCAAGGGGTTGATGGGTTAATAATCTATAACAGGTCAGTGGTGACTCAACCCAGAGATGGTTCTGAATGGAGAGTACCGAATCCTCCAGTGCATGAGATTAACTCTTCGGATGAAGAAGTGAATTTATTTGGACAGAGTCCTCCCGGTGACCCTTACGGCCCAGTAGGAGAGCCTGTGAGTTTGGGACTGAGGAGAAGCAAGAGGGTTTGGAAAGGGGTGGAAAGGCACAATAATGGGCAACAGGTTAGATACTTCCTGACTAAAAAGAAGAGACGCCCACAAGGCAGTCAAGATCACTAGTTTGGTTTGACATTACTATTTTTTACTAATAGAACTCTAGGGATGGGGTAATTTATTTATTTGTAAATGATGTTTTTGGTTGTCAGTAATGTGATGGTTTTTAGAGTTTTTTAATAGAGTTTTTTTTATGTTTGTGATGTTTTAATTCTAAATTGTTCCCTAGTACAAGTATATTGCTATGAGCAAAATAAGATCGATTGTTAAAATATTAATATTAATGTAATAAGGACTAAAAGGAATAATACATCAATGCACTGACCTCTTAGGGGTTAAATGAAAAATATTTATAATTTTTGTTGCGTACCCAATTTGTACGCTTCATAGGGGTTAAATGTGCAAAGTCATAACACAACACATAACAACACATAACACAACACATAATAGCCATAACACACATAAGAAACAATCATCACATTCTACTTATAACATATAAATAAACAATCATCACATCCTACTTACAACAACACATAAACAAATAGTCATAACACAACACATCCTACTTAATGTTTAGCATGCAAAAGATACACATCCTACTTATTGTTGGCACAAGGCATATTTAAACAATTGTACTTTATTGTTCACATCCTACTTATAACAACGCACAACAAACAATCACAACACAACACATAATGAATAGTCATAACAAAGTTAAACTGTTCTTCCCAAGTTAAGGCATCCACATTTGTACTTGTACTAAAGTCACCCTCAACTACTTCACACATTATCACCACCACCATTGTCTCCCGAGCCAGTTTTGCTGTTTGATAATCCCTCCTAAAAATCAAATAAACTTAGTCACGTATTTAAGATTTAACAATTTGTATTTAGATCTTTCTTGCATCTATTTAAATAAGCTGAGTACTTACACCAAATTTGGGAGGCTCTGCTCCGAGTTTCTTGTAGAGCATGGCGATGCATGAACTGCTCCGTTCATTTTGTTTACAGACAGCTGCCATTTCGTGACCTAACTTGAATAATTATAATAATATTCTATCTGTATATAATTAGTATATTATTATTAATAAAGGGATGGGCTATGCTACACCATGGAGTAAAATGAGTTGGTGCTCAACGCCGCCATATTTTTATTTTGAAAATCCAAACGACCGATCTGAATGGTTAGATGTGATCTCCATATTGAAATGTGCTTGGAGACCAAATTTTACAATTTTTGAATTTTTTTTTATTATTTATTAAGCATTTTTGAAAATTGCTAATTTGATGGTCCAAAATTTTTTACTGTTTTTTACTGTTCACAGCAAAATAGAAATTTTGAAAAATGCTTAATAAATAATAATTTTTTTTCAAAAACTATAAAATTTAGTCTCCAAGCACATTTCAATATGGAGATCACATTTAACCATTCAGATTAGTCGTTTGGATTTTCAAAATAAAAATATGGCACTGTTGAGCGCCAACTGATTTTACTCCATGGAGTAGCGTAGCACATCCTTTAATAATTATTATTAGTATATAATTATATAATTAATATGTGAATATATTAAATAATTATTATAATTATTAGTATCTTATTATTAATATATAATTATATAATTAATTATTAATATTATTAATATAGCAAATCATTATTATAATAATATTATAATATATTGTAGTAGTTATTGATATATTAATATTATATATTTAGTATCTTATTGTTAATAATTATTATTAATATATAATTATATAATTAATAATTAATATTGTTAATATAGGAAATTATTATTATAATAATATTATAATATATTATACTTGTTATTGATATATTAATATTATATAATTAGTATCTTATTATTAATAATTATTATTAATATATAATTTTATAATTAATATTTTATATTGTTAATGTATTAAATAATTATTTTAATAAGATTATATAATTAGTATCTTTTTATTAATAATTATTATTAATTTATAATTATATAAATAGTATTTTATAATTAAGAATTATTATTAATATATTAATATTATATAATTGGTATCTTATTATAAATAATTAACCAATAGGCTTTCAAAACTTTAGTCCTTCATCAATTCTAACCAAACAAGAAATAGTTTAAGCTATGATTTAATTTTAGGCCTCAACCAAACATGAATAATTTAGACGGGCCTAAGTTGGAATAACCAATTTAGGCTTCCTTAGCTTTAGACCACAAACAAACATTTGGTATAGGATATTTTCTTTTCTTAGAATTTGCTAGTTTTATTTCGGTGGATACTTTTATGTTGGTTCTTGTGCTGGGAATCGAATTCTCTATCTCTGGGGGCAGGAATTTTCTACTCTCAGAGTCACTGTGTGTAGGTCTAAGGTGGGCCCTCTAGTTAAAAAATTAAAAATGACCGGCCTCTTTAACAGTAACCAATCCCACAAGCAGTGACTGAGGGGACAGGAAATTCCTACACCCAGGGGGTAGAGGATTCGGTGTCCTTGTGCTGCGAGTCCAATGCTGTTCTTTATTTCTTTAAAAAAAGTTGTTGAGCCCAAATATTTTAAAGTGTTCTAACTCCGTTTGATTTTGATAAAAAGAAACTATATAATTCGTGTTCAATGTTTCTTCCATATCAAATAGGAATTCTAATATACAGAACAAATAGAATCTGAAATAGAAATGTTTCATATGATATTCACAGTTTTACAATTCTTCAGATTTGAAATTAATAAAAAAAAAAAATCATGCTTGTTTGTGGAATTTTCAAATAAAATATGACCAATACTGTTATTTTCTAGTTCCATATATGCATAGACTTTGCAATCCTTATTTTGTAAACATTGAAGTCTGTTAGGCTCTAAAATTTAAGACGGCAATTATTTTACTCAAATTTGTTATTTGCTATTGACATCCAACATGCAGCATATTCAGATCCAGTCAAGTACATGAATTGGTAGAATAAGATACTTTAAACTGGCACGAATCTCAAATATTCATGTACATTTAAGATACTTTAAACTGTCACGAATCTCGACTGAAATTGACGAAACTTAATTCAGCCAACATCTATATCTTTTAAATAATATTTTTTATATAAAAAACAAATATAAATTTTAAGAAGTTTTAAATTTATCGTCATTTGTGCTAATCCGACCGTTGAAAGACACAACCTGAATTCGCGAAAAGATATAGGGCATGAAACCTTTGTTGACTAACCCTAACAAAAAAGCTCTACACTCACATTTTCTACTCTCTTTGGGCTTCGCATGTTTATCACAAATTACATTTTGAACTCCAATACAATTTTGATAAGACCAACTTACAAAGGCTTATATATGCAAGGCCACCACCTTTGGGCCTTCCAATCTCATTCAAGCATCTATACTTAGCTTTCTTATTCCTAAGTTAATGCTAACATTTGACAAATTCCTAATATTATTTCATCGGAATGCTAACAAATGACGAATGAAAAAGAAAAAAGAAAAAATAGGGGGTCAAATGAATCACAGGGACCAGTTATTCTAAATCCACCCCTTCATCTAGTTAAAATTGTTAAAACATGTCTGCTAGCTATAGATTATTATGAACACTATATCTGCTAAAGCTTTAAGCAAAACAGTTAAAATAGTAAGTAATCATGCTCATGGTTGCTTGCATTAGGTGGCAGATAAAGTTCACACAAATTTAATACAAACACACATATATTAAAAATGCATTAACAAGATTAAAGTTCACACAAGTTTAATACAAACGCACATATATTACAAATGCGTTAACAAGAAGTTCTACTGCAAATATCCTATATTGGAAATATCTGATACTGTTACAACAGAAAATAGTATTTCGACCTCTTATTACTGGTAACCATTCACCTTCTAAATATTAGAAACATAAACAAGCTCATAGCCGGCACCTTGTATGAATCTCTTTGGAAGAAAGCATCTACCCCCAAACCTCTGTTGAAGGTACACAATAAGTGCAAACAACAGTCCTCCGAAAGGGATAATTACATCCAAAATTTTAGAATAATAATCCTCATCAGGATTGGCGTAAATGTAGGAAGAATTGAAGTTCACTGGGTACCACCATGCTCTGTATGCATTGTAGACGTGCGGTGTTGCACGGACAACAGTTGCTCCAAAATAAAAGAATGGATTTAGTACCTTCTCTTTGGATTGTGAGAACACACTGAAGATGATTTGAGGGAGCAGAAAGTTGTCAACCAACAACCCGACATAGCGCGCCAGATCATCGAAGATTGTACGGCGATTATAGAAGCTTGAACGACGAAGTTCGGCGAAATGTGAGTGAACAAACCATGCAACTAAAACCCCTGTAGTATACAAAGGCAAGCAAAACATCAATGATTTCTTCTCAGCACTCCGGGAGATAGCTCCCGTGATTTCTTCTTTCGTTCTCGAGCCCCATGCTAATTGAAGAAGACGAAAATAAATGAGGAGTGCAACCATGGTGATAAGCCTCGCGATTGTATTGACTGTGTCAATCCACCCTCCACTTCCTAGAAAAGACTGCCAATCAAGTCGGTTACTAGCAGGAACAAGCATAGCCTCGGTGTTTAAAACAAGGGAAACCATACAGCCTAGAGTTAATACCCCAAGCATTGTAATCGACATTAGGGGACGGATGGTACTATTCTTTCTCGCATGACAGAGCTGCACATATAAACATGCACATAGGAGGGTCAGGGAGATTATAACCATGATTATTTCTACATCCATCCTATCGAATTCTTGCACCGAGTGGACTTGGTACATGAGAGAAATTGAGACCTTAAGTGGCTTAAAGAACAATGGATCTGAGTCAGTCCTTGTGCTCATGATCATGCCTTTTCCTTGTTCAATTTTTGAATCCAGTGGAGGCAGCTGAAATTGAATGAAGAATTCACAATCCAAATTTCTATCATCTATTCTCGCACTGCTATTTAGAATTTCATCATTTTGTGTCTGCTGGAAGCTCGGTTGCCTACATCCGACCAAACAGAGTGTGCCCATTGTAGAGTTGTATATGCCCTCTGCAGAGATTTGCACTGAGTCGGTATAGTTCCCATCCCTAATTCTGTAACTAATTGTATAACCGACTTTCCAAATTGTACGATTTTGATCTGCCAAACTCGAGCTTGATGGAATTGTCGTGCCTCCGATGGTGTACATGCTATCCCCATTATTGAGACCTCCATATTGTTTCCCATGGTAAGTTTCACCAGTTGAAATCTGCTGTGCGTCTCCCCATATCCGTCTACCCTTTGTGCCTCGCACAGAGAAGTAAAACCTCATATCCATGTATGATTGTGCGTCAGGGAATTTCCCAGTCATCTTGGAATCAAAATTCTTAATATTACAGTATTTCCTAGCCCGGTCTAATTCTGTGTACTCGTACTTCAGACCTAGAACATCAATACCTAAATATATATCTGTGCTATGCATAGAAACTATCTTATTGCCATCATTTTTACTATTATCGGTCGTGTTCCACATACGACCAATCATGGTACTGCGTTGCTTCAGAGAAAAGGTGGTTGGAAACCAGAAGGTAAGACCAAGAGAGCAGTCTCCGACAACAGAGGAATTGTACTCTTTACCAATTACACCACAAGCTAAAAGGCAAAGCTTACTGTTATGGGAGTCCCAAACCCCCTCTGCCACTAGGGACTTCTCTGGTAGGAGGGGTTGACCATACGATGAGAAAGTTGTTTTGTTTGAGAGTGCCATGGATAGATGCACTTTTCCATCATCTGAGCACACAAATTGGCCAACTGACAAGAACCTAAATCCTAGAAAATCAATAAGATCACTAGAAGTAAATGACTCATACTGCATGATTTTTACAAGGATGGAACAGATAGTACTATCCGATCGTACTGTTTCCTCCTGATAAAGACGAGGGCAGGACTCCTCTACTTTCTCTGCCATGGTGTACTGGTAATCCCTTTGAGCATAGGCAAGAAGGGAGATGGGCTCGAAATAGGCCAGTCTGTTGTCTGTGTCTAAGCTCTCAATGGAGCCTTTGATTATACTCGTTGTTATTGTCGACACCTTTGGAAATTCAAGTTTTACTACAACAGAGAGCCAGGAGGCAACCTGGTCTTGTTGTGAAGGCTTGATTTCTCCGATACCGACCATGCAAAGTTTTCCCTTTGCTTCTGACCAGAAACCTGAGAGCTTGAAAACAACCCTTCTACGTTTGTCAAATTCACGAGTCGACACACCAATAGTCGACACAACAATTTCTCTATGGTTCCATGGAACTAGTTCTCCAACAAGCACAAGAGTTCCTTCGAGTTGTCGAGTGCCATCATCATTTGTGAGGTGAACTTGACCCGGCTGGAAATGAAAGATGCCCCGAGATTGGGAGCCATGGGTGGTGTTGTCGTTGGTGGTTGTTGACAGGGCAAGATAATTGTTGATAGGGCTTCCGGCAGAGAAGAAGCCATTAGAAATGCGGAAGGGATTGGAAGCGCCAAAAAGTAGTTTAGTTGGGGAGGATTCAGGTGCGATGGAGCCGCAATGTTGTGGATATGAGGGGGAAATGACAACCTTAGCTAAAGAAGCATCAGGAGAGGCAAAGAGGAAAATGAGAAAAAATGGTAACATTTTACAGAGGAAGGAAATTACTGAGTTCATATTTTTGTTATACAGTGACTGAGAGTGTAACTTGAAGCTTTTATAAATAGAAAGAGGTTGCGGTCAACCGTCAAAGTCTTCTAATAGGTCAAGTATTAGCCAAAAGAATGCAGTAGTGGACTAGTGGTCACAGCTGGCCGAATTCATTAACATGGAAACTTGTTGGAAATATTGCGACTTCCATTGCAATAAGTGGTGATTGAAAAATCAACAAGTGACCTTTTTCCTTTCCGGTCAAGTTGCTAGTGCTTGGTGCTTCATTTTAAACAATTAAAGTCTTAAAGATATTGATTGTTTCGATCACGGATTAGTGAACAATTTAGTGGTAGTTTAATTCCCATCTGTATGTTTAGGAAAAAGTTTTGAATTGCAAGGTAACACAAACTGAATTTCTGTGGGCAACGATCAAGACATATCACTTACTTAAGTATTCTTCTTGCTCTGTTGCTACACAAATTAGAAATTGGATTGCACAATTTAATATCTTTCAATTTACAGGGGTCAATTTGACTGATTATATTCATGGTGTGTGGATTTATGTATACCACTGAAGAATATAGGATTTTAATTAGTTGAATTATTAAGGAGAGTTGCGTTATAAACAATTTAACTAGTATTTAATCAAATGTTTTTACTGATAATAAATTATATCAATTAGGTTCATAGGTATGTAAAAGGATATACTTTTTTATTTTTATTTTTTATTTTTTTTACACAGGCAAGTTATTTTCAAGAGGATATGGTTGACAGGGCCACCACGAAAAAGATATTGAATTGCAAAAATTGTTTTATTTTTTCAGAAAAGGAGATAGAAGAGCTCATCCCACAGTCTGGACCAAGGATCTAATTTGCTATGTTGATTTAGAGTATTTATGTTTCTTTATTTTAGTTTTTTTAAGGGGGCAATATGTTTTGATTGGTGTTAAATGAAATCGATGATATTTCTCTCATTTGACTAAAAAGGTATTATAACTATGAAATATTATAATAACAACTGCATTGAAAATTGGAACTTTTTTGTGCTATGTGTCAATTGCGAACATGTTCACATAATAAAACACAAGTTTTTGTTTTGCTACGAAAACCTCAGTAAATATTTTTTTCTTTTGTTAGATGTAATACAAAATTTAAATTTTTAGTGAACTTGACAAGACCACACTAATTTTTCTTGTCCAATTAAAAAATGTTTATTTGCACAAAATTTTCTAGTCCATATCGACATAAAATACCTTCAAGTCTTCTAGAAGGAAAGGGACATATTCAGATCGACATCCATTCGGCTTGGATAACATAATTAGTGATCTAATTTTTTTTTATGAACACAGCTAACAATCCTCCAACTCCAGTTTCTCAAAAATCTCCAGAGATTTTCAACTAATTCTGTAAATATCAATACTAAATCCTGTAAACATCAATACTAAATCCTGTAAACTAATTCAACAAATCCTATAAACATAAAAACGCGTGAAAGTCGTTGAAAACGCGTGACAGTTGTTGGGGACCACCTTCTGTGAACATACACATAATATCCTGTAAACATATACATATTATCCTATAAACATACACATATAATTATGTAAACATACATAATGTACTTGTAATTATAGCAGTTGAAATTATGACAGTTGTGGTAGTTAAAAACACGTCAGAACTAAGTTAAAAAGAGAAGGCTTTTATACACGGAGATTTTTGAGACTGTAGATCGGTGGACATTACCTTTTCTCTTTTTTTTTATGGTACTAATTCTAGAGATTTGAGAAACTTCAATTCATTATTTTTACAAATAAAATTTACATTTTTTAAGTAAAAATAAAGATTAAGGTGATTGAGTTACAGAATTTTGTACTATAAAATGGCAATAAAGGTGCTCAAAACAGTTGAGCTTCAAGAAATAAAATTCAAAATTTATCAGAAAACCTAAAAAAAAAAAAATTAAATATAACCTAACTACTAATCAGTACTTTTATTATCTCTAAAAGGTGAAGTACAATTTTATTATCAACACGCCATTAATTAAACCCAAAATTTTAAATAGAAAATGGTAAGGTGTACTCTGATAGAGGAGAAACTAAAAAAACTTATATATATTTCTTAGGCTTGATGCTGAAGGTGCACCATAGTGGACAGGACTTGAGTCAATTTTGGCAGTCCAAGTCGACAAAAATATAAAGCATTTGATTGAAGAATTGAAGTCCGGGAACTATTATTTTCTTTATAAAAGTATAGGCAGGATAATCAAGGCACAAATACCTCAAGTCGTCTCTCGTGCTTTCGTCTGATTTAAATCAGATTTCCTTGTGGCGAACCTAAATACAACGCTTTGTGTGACATTTATGCGATAATGAGCATAGTCACAAGATTCGCGAATTAAATATGAATAATTTATTCTTTTGGTGATGCCGACTCAAACGTTGAATTATTCAGTTGATCAAACTTTGACCGAATTAAATCCGAATAATTCACGAATTTTTCTCAGAAATTTTTTTTTTTGCTCTCTTGTAGAACTGAGATCTCTGATATGAATAATTCCGAAATCATTTCTGAATTAAACCTGAATTATTCTCGAATCATGAAATTTTGACTTCGCCAAATCGAACCCGAATAATTCATTTGTCACTATGAATGAGAATCAAAAAAGCAAAGTTGTACATCATTGATAATGATTAATGAAAAAAAAAAAAAAACCTATTTTTTTGCGTAAACATCAAGTATTCCTAAATAATGGAGCTAGGGACCCGTTAGCAAGGCGATATTGAAGGCGATTTCCGATAACGCGCAACAAGGTTGTCCCGACTGGCAATGGATGGTTTCAGATGACAGCTCAGCGACAACTAAACCAAGACAACAGGTTCAGAGGCGACAACAGTAGGAATAATTATAGATACCGGTTTCCAAGAGATAAACGGTACCGCTATGGACGGCATGACAGCTACAGGAGTCAGCAACACCTCGGTAAGTGGCGACAGCAGACGGTACAAACCCATGCCTCATCTCCTAAACCCCTGTCAAGCCGGATTCAATCTCTTTTTCTGTACCAGAACGCCGCTGATCAGGTACACACTCTTAAATGCATTGCTGGTACCGTTTTTTCTACAAAACCAATCTCCAACAACCAAAAATGAGAGGAAACAGACAACGAATCAGCACCGCCTAAGTTAATGAAGCCAAAACAAAATGCATTCAATCCATCCACCAACCACCGAGCCAATCAAATCCCACCACCACCTCCTAATAGAACCACTACAAAAAACAATCATCCAACCTGCACCGATCTAACCAAGCTCCACCCCCTCCACCTACATATGCCCAAACAGTTAACAACCCTTATCTAATCCCACCGCTCTCACATACGGCAACAAGACCCCCTCCTTGGCACCTATTCCTAGATCATAACCCATGGCAGCTAGTGCCTTTTCAAACAGCAACCAACACAGCCACACAGGATCCCACCCATGCTCCACTACCTCTACCACCAAACCCTGGCCACCCATTTTGGCGTGGCCGGTGTTACAATTGTCTATGCTTTGGTTACAATCAAAACGGCTGCCCAACCAGAGATCGAGTATGCGCAATCTGCTGGCTGCAAGGCCACGAGGCGTGCCAATGCACAGAAAATCCAGAACAGGCAAGGCAGATAGCATTCGACCCCATGAAACCTCATGAGAATTTTGGGGAAGCGGGTTTACCACCGAATAGGCCACAGATGACAAATGTCTTCATCCCAGAAACACCCCAGATGAGGCATGATGCCTTAGAACTGAACAGGGCCATAGTTATAGATGCACGTCCCCGTCCAGCCAACAACACTCAGGTGGTCCAGGCTGTGCTCATGAGCACTTGCTGATCGGACTTACAACTACCATTAACGCACATGTCTGATCAACAGTACTTGCTCATGCTCCCCCCGGGCTCTGACCGTCATTGGTTTCTGCTCACATACACTAAACCACTGCAAGATATTGAATACGTGGCCTTTCCATGGACCCCAGCCGTTAACGGCTACCCTTTGCGGCTACGTTACAAAGTGTGGATTGAACTGCGATGTATGTCGCCTCAGACGTGGACCGTTGACCATCTAGTGGCCGCTGCCAGCTCCTTTAGCATTGTCGTAGAGCATGCGACTATGACTAACATTGCCTCTCTTGGAGCAATGCGAGCCGCAGTAGCTGTACTAGACCTCGAACACATCCCGACATCACTACTCATGTGGATCTGAGGCATTGCAAGACCCATTGGAGTGGTAGTGCACAGCTGGATCGATGAGCCGGTACTGCTCACACCACCGCTGGACACCACACCAGACGAAGGGTTCTGCAAGCAAGTGCATCACGACAATGTCAAGGCTGTTACTGGCTTTGCGGGAGACTTCCAAGGTAACGGAGTTGTGGCGGCTAATTACGACATGCTTCTGAGCATTTGGAAGAGGCTCGACTCAGGTCCAGCCAAGGATCAGCTGAAGGAGACGGCTAAAAGGGTTTCATTGACACCCCTAAATGTAATAGTGAATTCTAGTACATTCTCACCGACATGTCAAGTTGATTTAATATCTCTTGAACATTCTAGAATGAATTAATGGGCTTAGGCCATTAGTTGGGTGCTGAATTTCAACACTCCCCCTTAACACCGACTTGATATTATCTTGATCTTTAGTATTTAGCGTTTATCTAAATCATCATACTTCTTGTTGTTTCTTATAATTTTCTGAGCTTGAAGTTGCTCATACACCTGCGGTCAATCTTCTAAAATAGTCATCTTCATAAGAGAAGATTCTGGAATCTCCTTCTCATGTTGCCTTGGCACAAGTTGTCGTTGAGCTTTCTTCTCTTGACAGATCATTTGACGAGCTGCATCTTCTTGCACAAACTCTCGTCATATAGTCTTCTTCACTACAAGAACACTCCTATGTATCGTCTCATCATCATCACTCTCTTTGATGATGGCCTCTAACTTAGTGTTTTCTTGTGGCTTCTCCTCATCAGCCACCATGCAACTTACAACTTTGGTCTCCTTTTTGATAGGTTCATCAACTGGTTCTTTAAAGAACCATGACTCAAAGTTGATCTCCTCATCCTCAGGCTCATTAGCCTCTTCGACATCCTTTACGTCAGCCACTGACTGCATCACAACAGCCGCCACTACATTCCACTATTCTTCACTTGGGACCTTCTCTGGTGCCTTCTCCTTCATAGTTACCACGAAGCTTCATTCAATCTTCTTGAGATGGCACTCTTTCACATAGTGCCTTCGTCATCCGCAATTGTAACACTCAACTCTTCTACTCCGGTATTCACTGCCTTCATCTCATTTACCTTCTTGGTCCCTAGGAGCTTCCCTTGAACATGAATACCTCTTGCAATTTTTCACTAGTGTATTGGTCTGCCATTAAAGTTTTGCCCCTATTGTGTATTCCTGTCTATTTAAATAATATTTTTCCATGCTTATTTTATTATGTCAAACGAAAAACATATTGTGAAATATGTTACATTCACGAATCATGAATACTCACATTTTTTTTTCTCACATATAACAATCACTGTAATTATTAAAATGTTTTTTTACTTTTCTTAATGATATTACGACTCGCTTCATGTGAATGTATCCTGGTAGAGCCTAACTAAATATTTATTATGTTTGATTGTGGCCTAAAGGGTGGAATAAGGAGTTTAGGTCTCGTTATTCTACTAAATGTGTCTTAATTGAGTCAGACTAAGATGACATAAGTCGATTTTTAGGTCGGCCTAAATTAAACCACTTCACATGGTGGTTTAATTTTTATTCCACCTCGTAGCCTAACTTGACTGATTATAATAATATTTTAATTGTATATAATTAGCATATTATTATTAATAATTATTATTAATATATAATTATATAATTAATATGTTAATATATTAAATAATTATTATAATAATATTATATAATTAATATCCTTTTATTAATAATTATTATCAATAAATAATTATTATATTATTATATTATATTAATATATTAAATAATTATTATATAACATTGTAATATATTATAGTTATTATTAATATATTAATATTGTGTGATTAGTATCTTATTAACGATATATAACTATATAATTAGTATGTTATATTGTTAATATATTCAATAAGCATTATAATTACATTATAATATTTTATATTAATATTATATAATTAGTATCTTATTATTAATAATTATTATTAATATATAATTATATAAATAATATCCTATATTTTTAATATATTAACTAATTATTATAATAATATTATAGTATATTAATATTTTATAATTAATATTTTTTTATTCATAATTATTATTAATATGCAATTATATAATTAATATGTTTTATTGTTAATATATTAAATAATTATTATAATAATATTACAATATATTATGGTTGTTATTAATATATTATTATTATATAATTAGTAGCTTATTATTAATATATAATTATATAATTAATAATTAATATTGTTTATATAGCAAATTATTATTATAATAATATTATAATATATTATAGTTGTTATTGATATATTAATATTATATAATTAGTATCTTATTATTAATAATTATTATTAATATATAATTGAGTAGAACTAGGGTGCTCTTAAGCTCACCAAAGTTTTGGTGAGCTTAACTCTAAAACTCATCAAATCGATTTTAAATGACGAATTCGAACCGTTGAAACCTGCCTACCTTACATGTGATGCATCTACATGTGAAATTTTTAAACATTTGAATTAATTTAGTATAAAATCAAGCGGTCAAAAAACGTTTAAAAATGAATGCACTAAAATTAATTTATTAACCTTCTAATTTTGACCGCTTGACTTAATACTAAATTAATTCGAATGTTTAAAAATTTCACATGTAGATGCATCACACGTAAGGTAGGCGGGTTTCAACTGTTCGGATTCGTCATTTGAAATCGATTTGATGAGTTTTAGAGTTAAGCTTACCAAAACTTTGGTGAGCTTAAGAGCACCCTAGTTCTACTCTATATAATTATATAATTAATAATTAATATTGTTAATATAGCAAATTATTATTATAATAATATTATAATATATTATAGTTGTTATTGATATATTAATATTATACAATTAGTATCTAATTATTAATATATAATTATATAATTAATCTTTTATATTGTTAATATATTAAATAATTATTTTAATAAGATTATATAATTAGTATCCTTTTATTAATAATTATTATTATTTTATAATTATATAATTAGTATTTTATTATTAAGAATTATTTTTAATATATAATTAATATTTTATGTTATTAATATATTAATATTATATAATTGGTATGTTATTATAAATAATTAATCAATTTAGGCTTTGAAAACTTTAGTCCTCCACCAACTCTAACCAAACAAGGAATAGTTTAAGCGATGATTTAACTTTAGGCCTCAACCAAACATAAATAATTTAGACCGGCCTAAGTTGGACTAACCAATTTAGGCATCCTTAGCTTTATACCACAACCAAACATGAGATATAGATATTTTCATTTCTTAGAATTTGCTAGTTTTATTTCGGTGGATACTTTTATGTTGGTTCTTGTGCCGGGAATCGAATTCTCTACCCCTGGGGGCAGGAATTTTCTGCTCTCAGAGTCACTGTGTATGGGTCCGAGGTGGGCCCTCCAGTTAAAAAATTAAAAATGACTAGCCTCTTTAACAGTGACCGGTCCCACACGCAGTGACTGAGGGGTTAGAAAATTCCTGCACCCAGGAGGGCAGAGAATTCAGAGTCCTTGTGTTGCGAGTCCAATGCTGTTCTTTATTTCTTTAACAAAAAAAATTGTTGAGCCCAAATATTTTAAAGTGTTCTAACTCGGTTTGATTTTGATAAAAAAAAAAAAACTATATAATTCGTGTTCAATGTTTCTTCTATATCAAATAGGAAGTCTAATATACAGAACAAATAGAATCTGAAATAGAAATGTTTCATATGATATTCACAGTTTTACAATTCTTCAGATTTGGAATTAATAAAAAAAAAAAATTCATGCTTGTTTGTGGAATTTTCAAATAAAATATGACCAATACTGTTATTTTCTACTTCCATGCATAGACTTTGCAATCCTTATTTTGTAAACATTAAAGTCTGTTTGGCTCTAAAATTTAAGAGGGCCATTAATTTACTCAAATTTGTTATTTGCTATTGACATCCACCCTGCAGCATATTCAGATCCAGTCAGGTACATGAATTGGTAGAATAAGATACTTTAAACTGGCACGAATCTCAAAATTCAAGTACATTTAAGGCAGGATTGAAAATATGTGCTCGACTGAAATTGAGGAAACTTAATATTTTTTTTATATAAAAAGCAAATATAAATTTTAAAAAGTTTTAAATTTATCGTCATTTGTGCTAATCCGACCGTTCAAAGACGCAACAACCTGAATTCGCGAAAAGAGGGCATGAAACCTTTGTTGACTAACCCTAACAAAAAAGCTCTACACTCACATTTTCTACTCTCTTTGGGCTTCGCATGTTTATCACAAGTTACATTTTGAACTCCAATACAATTTTGATAAGACCAACTTACAAAGGCTTATATATGCAAGGCCACCACCTTTGGGCCTTCCAATCTCATTCAAGCATCTATACTTAGCTTTCTTATTCCTAAGTTAATGCTAACATTTGACAAATTCCTAATATTATTTCATCGGAATGCTAACAAATGACGAATGAAAAAGAAAAAAGAAAAAATAGGGGGTCAAATGAATCACAGGGACCAGTTATTCTAAATCCACCCCTTCATCTAGTTAAAATTGTTAAAACATGTCTGCTGTAGATTATTATGAACACTATATCTGCTAAAGCTTTAAGCAAAACAGTTAAAATAGTAAGTAATCATGCTCATGGTTGCTTGCATTAGGTGGCAGATAAAGTTCACACAAATTTAATACAAACACACATATATTAAAAATGCATTAACAAGATTAAAGTTCACACAAGTTTAATACAAACGCACATATATTACAAATGCGTTAACAAGAAGTTCTACTGCAAATATCCTATATTGGAAATATCTGATACTGTTACAACAGAAAATAGTATTTCGACCTCTTATTACTGGTAACCATTCACCTTCTAAATATTAGAAACATAAACAAGCTCATAGCCGGCACCTTGTATGAATCTCTTTGGAAGAAAGCATCTACCCCCAAACCTCTGTTGAAGGTACACAATAAGTGCAAACAACAGTCCTCCGAAAGGGATAATTACATCCAAAATTTTAGAATAATAATCCTTATCAGGCTTGGCGTAAATGTAGGAAGAATTGAATTTCACTGTGTACCACCATGCTCTGTATGCATTGTAGACGTGCGGTGCAGCACGGACGACAGTTGCTCCAAAATAAAAGAATGGATTTAGTACCTTCTCTTTGGATTGTGAGAACACACTGAAGATGATTTGAGGGAGCAGAAAGTTGTCAACCAACAACCCGACATAGTGCGCCAGATCATCGAAGATTGTACGGCGATTATAGAAGCTTGAACTGCGAAGTTCGGCGAAATGTGAGTGAACAAACCATGCAACTAAAGCCCCTGTAGTATACAAAGGCAAGCAAAACGTCAATGATTTCTTCTCAGCACTCCGGGAGATAGCTCCCGTGATTTCTTCTTTCGTTCTTGAGCCCCATGCTAATTGAAGAAGACGAAAATTAATGAGGAGTGCTACCATGGTGATAAGCCTCGCGATTGTATTGACTGTGTCGATCCACCCTCCACTTTCTAGAAAAAACCGCCGATGACGTCGGTTATGAGCAGGAACAAGCATAACCTCAGTGTTTAAAATGAGGGAAACCATACAGCCTAGAGTTAATACCACAAGCATTGTAATCGACATTAGGGGACGGATGGTACTATTCTTTCTCGCATGACAGAGCTGCACATATAAACATGCACATAGGAGGGTCAGGGAGATTATAACCATGATTATTTCTGCATCCATCCTATTGAATTCTTGGATCGAGTGGACTCCGTACATGACAGAAATTGAGACCTTAAGTGGTTTAAAGAACAATGGATCTGAGTCAGCCCTTGTGCTCATGATCATGCCTTTTCCTTTTTCAATTTTTGAATCTAGTGGAGGCAGCTGAAATTGAATGAAGAATTCACAATCCAAATTTCTATCATCTATTCTTGCACTGCTATTTAGAATTTCATCATTTTGTGTCTGCCGGACTCTTGGTTGCCTACATCCGACCAAACAGAGTGTGCCCATTGTAGAGTTGTATATGCCCTCAGCTGAGATTTGCACTGAGTCGGTATAGTTCCCATCCCTAATTGTGTAACTAATTGTATAACCGACTTTCCAAATTGTACGATTTTGATCTGCCAAACTCGAGCTTGATGGAATTGTCGTGCCTCCGGTGGTGTACATGTTATCCCCATTGTCGAGACCTCCATATTGTTTCCCATGGTAAGTTTCACCAGTTGAAATCTGCTGTGCGTGTCCCCGTATCCGTCTACCCTTTGTGCCTCGCACAGAGAAGTAAAACCTCATATCCATGTATGATTGTGCGTTAGGGAATTTCCCAGTCATCTTGGAATCAAAATTCTTAATATTACAGTATTTCTTAGCCCGGTCTAATTCTGTGTACTCGTACTTCAGACCTAGAACATCAGTACCGAAATATATATCTGTGCTATGCACAGAAACTATCTTATTGCCATCATTTTTACTATTATCGGTCGTGTTCCACATACGACTAATCATGGTACTGCGTTGCTTCAGAGAAAAGGTGGTTGGAAACCAGAAGGTAAGACCAAGAGAGCAATCTCCGACAACAGAGGAATTGTACTCTTTACCAATTATGCCACAAGCTAAAAGGCAAAGCTTACTGTTATGGGAGTCCCAAACCCCCTCTGCCACTAGGGACTTCTCTGGTAGGAGGGGTTGATCATACGATAAGAAAGTTGTTTTGTTTGAGAGTGCCATGGATAGATGCACTTTTCCATCATCTGAGCACACAAATTGGCCAACTGACAAGAACCTAAATCCTAGAAAATCAATAAGATCACTAGAAGTAAATGACTCGTACTGCATGATTTTTACAAGGATGGAACAGATAGTACTATCCGATCGTACTGGTTCCTCCTGATAAAGACGAGGGCAGGACTCCTCTGCTTTCTCTGCCATGGTGTACTGGTAATCCCTTTGAGCATAGGCAAGAAGGGAGATGGGTTCGAAATAGGCCAGTCTGTTGTCTGTGTCTAAGCCCTCGATTGAGCCTTTGATTATACTCGTTGTTATTGTCGACACCTTTGGAAATTCAAGTTTTACTACAACAGAGAGCCAGGAGGCAACCTGGTCTTGTTGTGAAGGCTCGATTTCTCCGATACCGACCATGCAAAGTTTTCCCTTTGCTTCTGACCAGAAACCTGAGAGCTTGAAAACAACCCTTCTACGTTTGTCAAATTCACGAGTCGACGCAACAATTTCACTATGGTTCCATGGAACTTGTGCTCCGACAAGCACAAGGGTTCCTTCGAGTTTTAGAGTACCATTTTCACGTGTAAGGTGAACTTGACCGGGCTGGAAATGAAAGATGCCCCGAGATTGAGAGTCATGGATGGAGTTGTTGGTGGTTGTTGACAGGGCAAGATAATCGTTGATAGGGCTTCCGGCAGAGAAGAAGCCATTAGAAATGCGGAAGGGATTGGAAGCGCCAAAAAGTAGTTTAGTTGGGGAGGATTCAAGTGCGATGGAGCTGCAATGTTGTGGATATGAGGGGGAAATGATAGCCTTAGCTAAAGAAGCATCAGGAGAGGCAAAGAGGAAAATGAGAAAAAATGGTAACATTTTACAGAGGAAGGAAATTACTGAGTTCATATTTTTGTTATACAGTGACTGAGAGTTGAACTTGAAGCTTTTATAAATAGAAAGAGGTTGCGGTCAACCATCAAAGTCTTCTAATAGGTCAAGTATTAGCCAAAAGAATGCAGTAGTGGACTAGTGGTCACAGCTGGCCGAATTCATTAACATGGAAACTTATTGGAAATATTGCAACTTCCATTGCAATAAGTGGTGATTGAAAAATTAATAAGTGACCTTTCCCTTTCCGGTCAAGTTGCCAGTGCTTGGTGCTTGATTTTAAACAATTAAAGTCTAAAGATATTGATTGTTTCGATCACGGATTAGTGAACAATTTAGTGGTAGTTTAATTCCCATCTGTATGTTTAGAAAAAAGTTTTGAATTGCAAGGTAACACAAACTAAATTTCTGTGGGCAACCATCAAGACATATCACTTGAGTTAGTATTCTTCTTGCTCTGTTGCTAGACAAATTAGAAAATGGATTGCACAATTTAATATCTTTCAATTTACAGGGGTCAATTTGACTGATTATATTCATGGTGTGTGGATTTATTGATACCACTGAAGAATATAGGATTTTAGTTGAATTAATAAGGAGAGTTGCGTTATAAATAATTTAACTAGTATTCAATAAAATATTTTTACTGATAATAAATTACTAGTATTGTGTCTGTCGTTGTAACGGGGATATTATAAGATTAAATAGAATATGAAGAGACTTTTTTTTATTGACATTTCACTCATAATTAAGAAAAAATATATATATAAATGAAAATAAAAAGCACAAATGAAAAAAAACGAAGAGATAAATTATAAATAACAACAAATGAAAAAATGGATCAAATATAACATGAAACAAATCTTGTAGTATCATTGCTAGTGTGATCCTCTTCAATGTAGTCTTAACATCTCTGAAAATGAAGAAAAGAATATGAAAAGTATTTTATAATTGCTCCAATTGAAAAAATAATATAATTAGAAATGTTAAATTAATATGGTTCGTACTTTATTCCTCGCTCAAGACCTTCCGGTAAACTATATTTTTTGTATACACTTCGAGGACATTAATTTTCTCCTTCCGTTTCAGCATAATTTTTGTTGTACGTTGTGACGTACCTCTTGATAATGCGACATATAACTGGCCTTGCGAGAAAACATGCTCGAGTAAATAGATGCCGACGTTAGGAATTGTTTGTATTTGTGCTTTATAGATTGTTTCTTCTCCAATAGACAGGATGCGAGAAAACATGCTCGGGTAAACAAATGCCAGCGTTAGGAATTGTTTGTATTTGTGCTTTAATAATTATTTCTTCTTCGATAGACAGAATAAGAGTCTTTGCCTGATATCTTTGGAGAAAAATAAATAATGCGAAAAACATGTAAGCATATGCATTTTCAAATTGAAATTGTTGTTTAAAATGAATATTTGTGTTATAACATGTCCTATTCACCTGTAAAATTTAACGTTTATGTTCAAAGTGTTGTTTGTGTATTATTTGAAAGACAGCATCAGTTAACGATGCTAATTTTTTTTTTATTTGATGGACTTTGAGCAATTACTAAAAATAGCTAGAAAATCTTACGAATGGAAATTTTTCAGTGGTGCACTCATGAGGATGTCTAATAACTGATGTACAAAGATTTTAGCTTAATTCCTTTCCTAGATACATTTTTATTTTTGGTTTTGTTTTATTACTGTTTTGGAGTTTTTTTGAAACCAGTTGCTAAATTTTTGGGTTTTCTTCTTTGTGAGGATGCATAATATCTGGATGCGGCTGATTAAGTATAAATACCAATTTGGAATTTACCAGTGAGAAGACAGTATATACAAAAAAAAAAAAAAACAAGAAAGTCTCTATGAAATTTATCAAGTTAACTATTTGCAAAATGACCCTTGTCAGTTTTATATTTATATTTTATAAGAACGGCCTTATTTCTATTTTATTTGTGCTATTACTTATAAAAGATGATAGTCATGACATTAGTTTGTGCCATTTAGAAATAAGGTTATATGAAAAATTAATTGTCTCCACTTCTCATTTTCAACCTATTTTTAACTTTTTAGGGTCCACCACACTTGAACAAAATATGAGAAAACATGAGATAATTTGAACATAATTCGGAGAAAATCCATTCAAAATAACAAACATTCAAAGATTGAAAGTAGTATAGTGCTAAAATCACTAACATAAAACATAAAAATATATAACCTTAGGAAAAACAGTAACACAAATAAGCGTAAAATTGTAAGGTAGTAAAAATTAATTAACCTGGGATCGTGCAATCTACATTAATTTTGTTGGTTTATGGTATTAAAAAGAAAATTTTTAGTTAAATAATGCTTTGATTTAATAACCTGCTTGTTATCACCATGTCTTCTTATTTTACAAATTAGGGGCTACCTGCCACATGTTTGATTTTACTGATACAGAACTATCTCTATAAACATCACATATTTACATAAAGTTTGTTGGTGACATTTTGGCCGGTTATTTAAGGGGTTTCAATTATTTGCAAGTATAAATATAGATCTGTATAGAAATAAAATTGATAATATTTCTAGATTTATCACGACAATAGCTATAGAAACATATATAGAAGAAAAATAAGAAATGAAAGAAATAAGAAAACATAATTATATCGCTAAATTGGAGAGGAAGAAATAAGGAATAAATGAAAAAAGGAAACATATTATATCGCTAAATTTCAGAGTTTATTTAATTTAATTTGTAATGCATTGTATAGCGGTACATGTGGTGAGTATGTTTTTAGTTAAATTTAGACTTCTAAACATTATTCATATGCATTTAATCAAAAGAAGATAGCTTATGTAATTGGAGGGCTCAAATTAAATCCGAAATTTCATCTTTCAATCGTAGCTATTGATGGATCGGACATCTAACATGCTTACAATAGTGGAAAATAAGGAATCCGGATCGGTTATATAAGCCTATTAGTATCGGAATATAACCGATCTTGATGAAGGCGATACTGATACTATCAGGATCGATTTTGTATTTTGTACCCAACCGATCTTAATAAGTACTTATCTAGATTGGTTATATCGGAGAACCGATCCTAATATTTTTTTCCCCTTTTTTAATACCAATTAAAAAAACACAATTAGTATCAGATTTCATTAAAACCGATCCAGATGAGACTATCAGGATCGGTTCTACATAAAAACCGATCTTGATAGTTAAGCATCTGGATCGGTTTTTCTTGTAAAACCGATCTTGATATAATTCTCTAAAAAAAAAATAACTTTTAGGATCAGTTATAAAAATAACCGATCCTAAAAGTTTTTTTTTTGCACAATAAGAAGTAATAATCAAATATCATATACACATCCTAAATTAATTATCATACACATCTTAAACTATTACAAAAAGTTCATGTTCATACAAAGTTTTGTGAAGCATTACATATTATAACAAGAAATTTAAATCCAGAAAAAAATTAATTAACAAACATACAAGTTACTAATTGGGCTATTTCTTCAATTAACACACATTTATGCAATATACACATTTATGCAATTAATGTAAAGCACAATAATAAAAAAAATCAATAATTACCTCTTTTGCAATCGCATCACTTGAGATTAAAAAAGACCCTAAAAACAAAAACAAAGGTAACAATTAGATGGAAAACATTGTCCAATAAAAAATACAAAAAGAAATGTGTTTTAAAAGTATAATAATGAGAAAATTAGATAAAGCTAATACCATGATAATTGATCGACCGGATGATTAAGTAACTTGAGAGAGATGTCCTCAAGACTGTAAAACAATATATAAACACCATTAATTAATTTTTGAAACAATAAAAAAAATTAAAAACTGACACAATTGAGTCGGAGGTGCGAGAGGCTCGGCTTTGAAAGGAAGAGACGGAGAGAAAGAGAGAGAGATACACGGAGGAGGGAGAGACAGAGACAGAGAGAGACAAAGAGTACTAAGGATTTGAGAGGGAGATACGGAGTCAGAGACAGAGACGCTAAGTTGAAAATGAGAGGCACGAAATAGAAATAAGAAGAACCCTAAGCAGGTTATATAGGGAGTTATCATTAGGATCAGTTGTTTATAAAAAACTGATCCTGATACTATTTTTTTTACCAACTTTGAAAAAAATAGTATCAGGATTAGTTGTTTATAAAAAAACCGATCCTAATAGTATCAGGATCGGTTTTTTTATAAAAAACCGATACCGATCCTGATACTATTTTTTTTTCAAAGTTGGTTCTGCAAAAAAAAAATAGTATCAAGGTCGGTTTTTTATAAAAAATTGATCCTAATAGTATTTTTTTTTTGCAGAACCAACTTTGAAAAAAAAAATAGTATTAGGATCAGTTTTTTTTATAAAAAACCGATCTTGATACTATTTTTTTTTTCAAAGTTGGTTCTGCCAAAAAAAAAATTAGTATCAGGATCGATTTTTTATAAAAAACCGATCCTGATACTATATATGAGAAAAATCACTGAGGTAAACCCCACTCATATTGATGGTCTATCAAACATCAAACGACTACCATTTATTTTCTTTTCTGTTTGGTAATGCATGTACACGGATAAATATTAAGAAAAATGTGAAAAATATAAAATTTATTTATTTGTGTTTGTATGGCCAAATCAACTCTACCATGATCAATTTTGTACAATTTTATTATTATTAATGGCATCAAATTATTAAATGGAATGCAGACCGTTCATTTCTGCACGATCATCCAACGGTGGGTCTGTAATTAAATGACATGTAATAATTTTTAAAATAATCAAGATATAACATGGAACATTAATAATGTAAAAGTGCCGAAGGCCCGACAATTGTAAGTCTTGATCCAACATAAACTATTTACGGCCGTGCGATGTTGCTATATTGTTTTGCTTTGATGAACTAGTAAATGAATTCCGAATTGTATCAAATTTTATAATGGTGAAATTAATATGACATTCTTTCATTTTAACGGTTCCGATCGACCAAATGCTGATATTCGTATCCGTTCCTTCACAACCCCACACAACAAAGGTTCAAGTCCTATGTATATTATTATATGACACAAGTCATTGATGCATCATGCATGATTGTATAAAAAAATTCAATAGTCAAAATGACTTCAAAATGAAATAGCAATGCCAAATAATTAATTATATTATCACATAAATTTTAATAATATAAATTACATTAATTTTCATCAAAAAAAATTAATGTAACAACTGATTGGTTCTGCAAAAAAAAAAAATATAGACTACATATAGCCCACCACACAAAGTTGGTTCTGCAAAAAAAAAAAATAGTATTAGGATTGGTTATTTGAAACAACCGATTCTAATACTATTTTTTTTTCAAAGTTGGTTCTGCAAAAAAAAAAAAATTAGTATCAGGATCGGTTTTTTATAAAAAACCAATCCTGATATATATATATATATATTTTTGCAGAACCAACTTTGAAAAAAAAAAGTATCAAGATTGGTTATTTATAAAAAACCAATCCTGATACTATTTATTTTTTCAAACTTTGAAAAAAAAAGTATTAGGATCGGTTGTTTATAAAAAACCGATCCTGATACTATTAGAATCGGTTGTTTATAAACAACCGATCCTAATACTATTTTTTTTTTTTTGCTTTGCAAAACCAACTTTGAAAAAAAAAAGTATTAGGATCGGTTGTTTCAAATAACCGATCCTAATAGTATCAGGATCAACTTTTTATAAACAACCGATCCTAATATATGCTAATTAGGATCGGTTGTTTGTTAGAATCGATCCTGATAGTATCAGGATCGATTTTTAATAAGAACCGATACTAAAAGTTCATAAATTAGGATCGGTTGACCAAAAAATCCAATCTTATTAGTTTTTAGGATCGGTTTTATTAATAAAAACGATTCAGATAGGTGTTAGTATCGGTTGTTTCCTATAGCCGATCCAGATAGGCCGATCCTGATTCCAGTTTTTCCACTAGTGTTAATAATGGAATGGAGATATCAATTAGGTCTATAGGTATGTAAAAGGATTTTTTTTTTAAAATTATATTTTTTTTAACAAGCAAGTCACTTTCAAGAGGATATGGTGGACAGGGCCACCACTAAAAAGAGATTGAATTGCAGAAATTGTTTTATTTTTTCAGAGAAGGAGACAGAAGAGCTCATTCCTCAGTCTGGACTAAGGTTTTAATTTGTTATGTTGATTCAGAATATTTATGTTTCTTTATTTTAGTTTTAAGGAGGCAATATGTTTTGATTGGTGTTAAATGAAATCGATGATATTTCTCTCATTTGACTAAAAAGGTATTATAACTATGAAATATCATAATAACAACTGCATTGAAAATTGGAACTTTTTTGTGCTATGTGTCAATTGCGAACATGTTCACATAATAAAACACAAGTTTTTGTTTTCCTACGAAACCTCAGTAAATAATTTTTCTTTTGTTAGATGTAATACAAAATTTAAATTTTTAGTGAACTTGACAAGACCACACTAATTTTTCTTGTCCAATTAAAAAATATTTATTTGCACAAAATTTTCTAGTCCATATCGACAGAAAATACCTTCAAGTCTTCTAGAAGGAAAGGGACATATTCAGATCGACATCCATTCGGCTTGGATAACATAATTAGTGAGCTAATTTTTTTTATGGTACTAATTCTAAGAGATTTGAGAAACTTCAATTCATTATTTTTACAAATAAAATTTTACATTTTTTGTTGAAGTAAAGTAAAGATTAAGGTGATTGAGTTACAGAATTTTGTACTCTAAAATGGTAATAAAGGTGCTCAAAACAGTTGAGCTTCAAGAAATAAAATTCAAAATTTATCAGAAAACCTAAAAAAAGAATTAAACATAACCTAACTACTAATCAGTACTTTTATTATCTCTAAAAGGTGAAGTACAATTTTATTATGAACACGCCATTAATTAAACCAAAAAAATTAAATAGAAAATGGTAAGGTGTACTCTGATAGAGGAGAAACTAAAAAAAAAGGAGCCTGATAATTGTACTCCAAACAAAATCTCCAAGTGTGTTCCCCAAGCAGTTTAACAGAAAAAACTTCTAATGTTGTCTAACTTTCATTTACAGCACTAATATCCAAGCATTTAAAGCGTTGTTTATAACATTTAACAATGCTACTCGCAAGTATTTAAACCTCTGTCAGCAAGCATTAAAATTCTAAATCTGTATAGTTTTAACTCCTAATTACTTTTGTTTTCAAGCCAAAAAGGGAAAAATTCATTTCACCTATTTTTTTATTTTTCTCTGATTATTCTCATCTATTTTCTCGATGATCCATGATGAATTTTGCGAATCTAAAAATATGAACATTTTTTATCCTATTTTTTCTTTCAAATGAGATCCATGAAGAATAACTTTCGAATTATATTTGTGTCGTAATTTTTTTTACCACTTCAAATCTTTGTGACTTTCAGTTTTTTATTTTTTATTTTACTTCAAAGTAATTTAAACCTCTGTTTACAAGCATATAGACCTCAAGTACAAGCATATAAACCTCATTAATAACTCTTTAAATCTCTAGAATAAAACATATAAACCTTATGTACAAAGAATTAAAACCTCAACAGTAACATTTCAAAGCATATAAACCTCAACAATAACACTGCATTTACAAAGTTAATTTACAAAGCATATAAACCTCATGTACAAAGAATTAAAACCTTATCAATAATATTTCAAAGCATATAAACCTTAATAATAACACTGCATTTACAAAACTCATTTACAAAGACAAAGAATTAAAACCTCAACAATAACATTTAAAAGTATATAAACCTCAACAATAACACTGCATTTACAAAGCATATAAACCTCATGTACAAATAATTAAAACCTTAACAATAACATTTCAAAGCATATAAACCTCAACAATAATACTGCATTTACAAAGCATATAAACCTCATATACAAATAATTAAAACCTCAATAATAACATTTAAAATCATATAAACCTCAACAATAACATTACATTTACAAAGCATATAAACCTCATGTACAAAGCCTTGAAAATTTTAATGGTTGTAGACTAAGATTTAAAAACTTGAAATTTTAAAATTCTAATGAGTTTTACTTTAAAAAAAAACAAATGACTTTAACATTGCTCAAAAGTGTTTCTTCATAGATCTTATTTGATAGACAAAATTGAATATAAAATGTTCATATTTTTAGATTCGTAAAATTCATCACGGATCATCGGAAAAATAATTTATAATGATCAGAGAAAAAATAAAAAAGAGTGGGTGAAAGAAATCTTTCCGTTTTTAGCTTGAAAACAAAAGAAATTATGAGTTAAAGCTATGCAGATTTAGAATTTTAATGCTTTCAATCAGAGGTTTACATGCTTGTGAGTAGCATTATAAATTGTTATAAACATAGCTTTAAATGTTTTGATATTTGCGTTGGAAATGAAAGTTAGACAACATTGAAAGTTTTTTCTGTTAAATTACTTAGGGGAAGTGCTCGGGTACGATGGCTTGGGGTACCAGAACATTTCTCAAAAAAAAAAATTATATATATTTCTTAGGCATAAAGTCGATAAAAATATAAAGCATTTGATTGAAGAATTGAAGTCCGGCAACTATTATTTTCTTTATAAAAGTATAGGCAGGATAATCAAGGCACAAATACCTCAAGTCGTCTCTCGTGCTTTCGTCTGATTTAAATCAGATTTCCTTGTGGCGAACCTAAATACAACGCTTTGTGTGGCATTTATCCGATAATGAGCATAGTCACAAGATTCGCAAATTAAATCCGAATAATTCGTTCTTTTGGTGATGTCGATCCGAACGTTGAATTATTCGGTTAATCAAACTTTGACTGAATTAAATTCGAATAATTCACAATTTTTCCTAAATTTTTGGATCGCTCGCGAGCCTGATGATTGGAGTAGTTTTGAAAAAAAGGGTACAAAATAGCATTTTTAAAATTAAGTTTTTTGTTAAGAGTATTAATAAAAATGGCCGCAAATTTCATCTAGTATATCTTTAAATTTATTTGAAAAAAATATTCTCATCATAAAGATATCCTCCATTAATGCAGTGTTGCTTTATTAATTTCCTTTTTGAATCATGGACATAATGGTCCAAATTAAAAGTTTCTCTCACAGCTTCGCTGCCTTGCGCCAAAATTTTGCTGTTAAAACCCTCATCCCTTTGGTTTGAACTTTGAATACATGCATGTGATTATGGATCGATTTTTCTCCCTTCAAAAAAAGAAAAGAAAAAGAAAAAGAAAAAAGAATACATGCATGTTTAATGAGTTTGGCTAGTATAACATCAGTGTCATTTCAACCTATATAACACCAACTCTAAAGCCTATTAAATCGGCTTCAAATGGTGAATTCAAACCGTTCAAACTGATATACTTCATTAGTTATGCATTTACATGCAAAATTTATAATTTTTCGAATTTATTTAGTATTAAGTTAAGTGATCAAATGTGTGACTTTTTAAGTTAATTTTAATACATTCATTTTTCAATATTTTTACTGCTTAATTTGATACTAAAATAGCTCGAAAATATAAAAAAATTGTATGTAAACGCATCACTCATGATGTAAATTGATTTGAATGGTTTGGATTAGTCGTTCAAAGTCGATTTGATAGATTTTAAAATTGGTGTTATATAGACTAAAATGACACTGATATTATATTAGCCAAACTCATGTTTAATTGGAGCTATGAGCATCTACCCCACACACCCACAAAGCACCAAGGAACACTAAAATCCACCCATTGTCAAACTAAAGATTCATGTCAATCTTTCTTTATAATATGGAGAAAGATAATATGCAGCAGGATCTTCAGCAATCAAATCAAGCACCTGATAGCGGATACGTACATGAATAGAATGGGGTCAATTAATCTCAAATTTTATTTTTCTCAAAATTTAAACTAAATGCAGTATTTCTTTACTATTTTTTTTTATTTCAAATTGTGTAGGGCCTTAAAATTAACCCCTACACTATTTATATAAATTACTCATTATCACACTCCATTTTTTCTAAAATTAATAAATAAAAATTGAAATTATAATTACAATATAATTTTTTTTTTCTCCTTCGCTGAAGCAGCTCCTTATTCTAACGGGCAAGATCTTCCACCAACAGAAGGCTATTAATTAAATTGAAGTCCATTATTTTTTTTCTCTTATACCTTATTTTCCCCTATAAAAGGTAAATATAGAGCGTCTAAATCTGTTGAAATCCCTGCACCTATATCAGGACCTGAAATCTTTGAGGAGAGAGAAAGAAGAAAGAGAAGAGAGATAGGACGAGAGGAGGGATTTAATCTAAAATCTGAATTTGAGATTTCAGCTGACCTCAATTCAAATATATATGTGGTTCATTTGTGCCGTGGACTGTGGATCATCAAAAATGGAAACTTAGACATAGCCGCCACAGGTATTCAACTTCCTTCTGAGTGGATTTTGTTAATTAGGGGGAATTTTGAGTTATCCATACTTAGAGGTGGCAACGAATCAAACCGAATCGAACTTACTTTAGTTTGAGTTTGAATAAGATTTGAATCGAACTGGATTTGATTTGTTTCGAATCGAACTAAATTCAAATCAAATTAATTACGAACTACACATTTTCGAATCGAGGTCAATCGAATTACGAACTACAAATTTTTTTGGTAACCCTAGTTATATCGGTAATTTATACATTAGTTTTTTTCTCGTGGAACAAAATTTATATGGTTTTCTTTTACCTTTCACGAATTCACACTAATGGATTATAGACCAGTTCAAGATTTTCTTACCTTTTATATTGCTGGATTGATTAAAATCACAGCATGGATCTAGTCGAATGAAACTTATTTCATTGTTAATTTGTTGCGCTGCTAAAACATTTTTCTACTATAAGTTACCATTATATTAACAATTTTGACCTGTGATATAAGTTTGGTTCCTGCATTATTAAAGATTAATGGTTAAATCTATTAGTTGTATTATTTGAGATTCGAATCTAAATAGTTCGCGAATCAATTTCGAACAAATTATACCCAGTTTGAATTTGATTTGAATAAGATTCGAACCAAACATTGATTGGTTTTAGAACAAAATAATTTTGAATTGAACTAAATTCAAATCACACTCGAATCAAACTCGAATCAAATCACGAACTACAAATTTTTTTGCCACCCCTGGACCATGCTACTAGGGCTCCAGAGGTTAATTGGCACTTGTTTGGATAATTCGGCTAGTTAAACGTCCAGTAATTGAAGTACGTTTCCTAAGAACTTAAACCCTACAATTCATTTTTTATTTCATACACGGCCCGTGGGCCTTTTACATCTGTTCTCCAATTAAACCTATTCGGAAGACTGAAAAACCAGCAAAGCTAGCCCGGTGTGTGTGGTGCGCTTATTTTGAGAGATTTGTGAGCATAATTTTGAAAAGACTTTGATTGTCTTCAAATAACAAATTTATGTTCTCTTTTTTTTTTTCTTTTTTTTTTTTTTTGAAAGCTTGACAGAAGCTGTCAAGTGTTGGGTATACACAGTGTCTTTTACATCACCACATACCGGTACCATATTGTACCGGTTTGCTATCTAACAGAACATCGACCAAAGTTTCATTTCCTCTACACATCTGTTAACTATAATTAATGCATCTATCTCCTTGTTATTAAACACCACGTTGTTTCTTTGTTTCCAAATGTGCCACGATACACATGAAAATTTTAGGATCCAGTCTTTTATCTGCAGAGACCCTTCAATTCTCACCATATCCCAAGATGAAATAACAAATTTATGTTAAAATCTATTTTGTACATGAACTTTTTTGAAAGTTTCAAATTCATTTGATACATAATCAAGCGGTTAAAGATAATAATGAAAATTGAATATATAGAACTTATAAAAGATTTTTTTTTACCGCTTAATTTTATACTAAATGAATTCGAAATATTTAAAATTTTGTATGTACATGTGTCACTCGTGTAAATAAATTTCATCAACTTAAATTTGTGATTTAAAAAAAATTCAATAAATTTTTAGAATGTGTTCACCAATATCTTTTAATAAACACATTCCAACTTGGCTTTGCTCATGAAAATCTTTTTCTAACCCAACCGTTCAATATTTCTCTAATTTTCTAGTACGAGAGCCATTCTGATCCCTGGTTCTTCCCTGCTGCAGTAATTAAGCGCTGCACAGCTTCCCTCTTGTCTGCCTTCGCATCTTCCAAACAGTCCACAATTCACCTTAGCATCAGCTTGTAGCCTTCAAGAAATGATATAGGCTCTGCCTTTCTCGCACTAACTGCCTACAGATGTTTCTTCTAAACTGAAAATTGGGAGCTGAAGCACCTGTTCTGTGCCAGCCATAAAACCTAGCCTGATTTGCCAGTCTATGTGGAATTGCCATTGCCTTCTCTGCTCTACTGCAGTACCCATATTGTAGCACGCCCCTCACCTCCGTTTGTATAAACCATGCTTGCCAAATTTCTGCATAGGACCTCCAATTTTGGATACTTGGGAAACCTGCATTTAGGGAGGCTATGGATTCCTGCGAGTCTGAGAGAACCAATCAATTAGCATCCAATTGTTTTCTTTGAAACCTACTAAAATTGCCCTTGCTTGAGCTTGAGATGTCAAGGAGCGCTGACTGCCTGAAACCCGCTCAACCACACTTTCACTGCTGTATAGAATTATTCCAATACCCGCATCCCACCAGGAGTCCCAATTAATTTGTCCATCGTATGCCATAACAAGAGGTCAATATAATATCAATCATCATAAAAATAAAAATAAAGACAGCAAAAGATGGCATTCACATTACTAAACAATGTTCAATTATACAATGAACCATATATTTAACACATAATTTTTTGTTCTTCCATAAGCACATGATATTATTTCTTCAGAAAGCACATGGTTTTATTTGCTGACTTTCCAATTAATCATGTAAAAAACACATCACATGATTACACTTCACTGTTATGACATGCTGCAGTGAAGTAGAGATAGGCAAATTCATCTCCAAGTCTCAATAGCTAGGGTTGGCGACTCCATCAGTGAGTTAAAGAGTGCGCGTCATGTACGACACTTCATAAAGAATGGCAGACCACATGGTGCTTGTGCTTCGTTGATTTCTAGGTGACTCAGCATAATTGCGCCTGATCAGTAAAAAATGACGCAGTTGCATATCAACACCTTATCTAGAAAAGTAAGGACATTTGAGATATGGAATGATATAATGGCTTCATTTAAACCGGTTAGCATAGTTCAAAAAATCGGAATCGGAATCGGAATCGGATTTTTGACCGCCTAGTTAGAATCAGATAAATCGGCCGGAATCGGAAAATCGGGTCGGTAAATCGGGTTTTTTTGGCAGAAGCCTTGTTTTGTAGCCAAAAAATAGGAAAATATTGATAAAAATAATTTATAAAAAAACTATGTTAATTAAGATAATATTACACTCAAATTGTTATATCCCAAAATTTTAAATAAATATTAATCATGATAAATTTAAAATTTTTCACTCAAATAAAATTTTTACTAATTAATCCAATGATTGTTTAGAACTTATATTATTAATTTAAAATATAAATTGAAAATTTTGAGATATAAATAATTTATGCAATTATATAAATAAAATGAGAATTTGAAATTAAAATAAAATGATTCGAAATAAATAAATAAGTTTGTAATTAGTATAATAAATATACAAGTTTTGTATGAATAATTATATATATATATATTGCAAATTTTATCTATTTAGGAATTATGAAACAAATTAAGTGAGTTCATATAAATTCTGAATTGTTTGAACCATTGGATCACAGATAGCACGAATCTTGAAAATCATCTAATCACTTGATTTGGATTGAATGACAAAAGGGATTTAACTCAAATGAATAGAAATTTCGGATCCATTTCAAATTTTCTCCATTCCTCTCTTTTATCCCCCTCACTGACAGTGGACCCCGCCCCCCAGATTCTATCTTTCTCTCTTCCCTTCTCTCCCGTCTGCGCAAACACAGGGGCGAAAAATCAGCGTCTTCGGTGCCTTCTCCCCCTTCTCACCATGGTTCGAAAAATCAAGCTCAAATGGCGCGTCTTCAGTGCCTTCTCCCCCTTTCGGGCTACCTTCTCCTCCTGCGCGCCTTCTCCCCCTTTCGGGCTGCCTTCTTCTTCTCTGAATCGGCACAGAGGTGGATTCAAATGGCGCGATTTTCTCTGAATCGGCACAGAGGTTAGTCAAATTGAAATTTTTTTTGCTTTAAATCGTTTGAATCGGTGTAAATCGGACCAAAAATCGGAAAATCGGCCGATTTTTTCACTATTCATCCGCTTTTTTGGAAAAAAATCACACCAACTTGAGAATCGGGCAAAAATCGGATCGGTTCAGTCCGATTCCGAGTTGAATCGGCCGATTTTTCGAACCATGCCGGTTAGCATATGGTTCCTGTTATAATAGCTTGCAACCAACTGATCTACATACTAGTCGGACAAAAACAGTGCACTTGCTAGAAATAAAAAAATATATATATATGGTACCAGAAAAGAAGAGAATCAAGAACACTTGACGATTAGACATATTTTTCTCGTGAAACTGGTCTGGGACAAGTCCAACCAAGTTATCTCTAGCAATTTCAACTACTTGGCTTTGAACTTTTACATGCATGAAACATTGTTTTTTATTATGTTGAGATTACGTGTTTATATTTCAATTATCATGAATAAACCTTCCCTAGCTAAGAGATCTACTGCACAGTCAAGGCAACTAGCACATGCTTTACTGTTTATTGACTCCAGGAAGGAATGCATTATCATCTTCCCAAAACAAATATAATTAAATTAGTTTACAAGAAAAGATTTTTGCAAATGTAACCAGAAATCCAGATAAAAATCAAGAAGGAATGCATGAGATGAAACATGAGACATGGTGACTTCTAACTCAGCATAACGAATATCTGGAACATCACAATAAGAACCATCTAATCCATTAAAACTTTTTTCTAACCCCTAAAAGCTGAAGTCAAGATATATTTTCGACCAATGTAACTATCCCATGTTCACAAAGTGTGTTCCTGATTTAATTTAGAGAACACAAGCCTCCCAAGAAATTCCTTCCCTCCCTCAATTTTATTTATCAAAAATCAGTATTACAAATTCTAGTTTTTTCTCTGTTTTTTTCTTAACCACTGTACATGCGCCTCACCCTATATTTATTTCTTTTTTTCCTTCCTATCTATATTTAGAAATAAACAAATACAATACAAATCAAAGATCCTATACAGCTAGACTAATTTACAGAGATGATATGGTGATTGCCTCCGAATTGGTGAGATTCCTTTCCTGCTTATCTCCTTCCGGTTTTGTTCCTTCCAACCTTGGTATCGTGACATCTTGTAAATCTGACACCCTCCCTCAAGTTGGCACATACATATCCTTCATTCCTAGCTTATTAATTGTTTCACTGAAAATTCTACTCACTACAGGTTTAGTTAATATATCTGCAAGTTGTTCATTTGATCGCACGAATGGCATAGATATGATTTTAGTTTCTAGCTTCTCTTTAACGAAATGCCTGTCAATTTCAACATGCTTCATTCGATCGTGCTGTACTGGGTTATGGGCAATATCTATAGATGCCTTGTTATCACAAAATAATTTCATTTCGGATTCTGGTTCAAATCCTAATTCAGTTAAGAATCCTTTTATCCATAAGAGTTCGCAAATTGCTTTAACCATCCCTCTGAACTCTGATTCTGCACTTGATAGAGACACCACATTTTGTTTCTTTGATCTCCATGTGACCAAGTTTCCTCCCACAAATGAGAAATAACCAGCCGTTGATCGTCTGTCCATAGCACAACCTGCCCAATCTGCATCACTGTATGCAGATACTTGAAGATGTGAATTTTTTCTGAATACTATACCTTTCCCAGGTGTGCCCTTCAGATATCTGAGAATTCTCATTACTGCTTCTAGATGCTCTTCCTTCGGAGAGTGCATGAATTGACTCACTACGCTCACGGCATATGCAATGTCAGGTCTCGTGTGAGCCAAGTAAATCAACTTGCCCACAAGTCTTTGATATCTGTCTACATTGGTGGGTGTATGATCCGTGTAGGCTTCTAACTTCAAGTTTGGAATCATTGGTGTATCAACCGGCTTGCAATTTAGCATTCCTGTTTCACATAAAAGATCAAGTATATATTTTCTTTGTGACAAATATATTCCTTCTTTATCCCGGGTTACCTCTATCCCCAGAAAGTATTTTAACCCACCTAAATTTTTCATTTCAAATTCTTTGAACAACGTCTCCTGTAATTCTCGTATTCCCTCTTTATCACTTCCCGTTATGATCATGTCATCAACATAAATTATGAGAACAACAATTTTTTTATAGCTCTTCTTGTAGAACATTGTGTGATCTGAATTGCTTTGGGTATAGCCGTATCCCCTCATGGCCTGACTAAACCGGCCAAACCATGCCCGTGGGGATTGTTTTAACCCATATAACGCTTTCTTTAATTTACATACTTTACCCATCATATTCGGTGGTTGGTAACCTGGCGGCATTTCCATGTAAATATCCTCCTCTAATTCTCCATGTAGAAACGCATTTTTCACATCAAATTGGTGCAGTGGCCACTCTAAATTTGCTGCAATAGATAAAATAACTCTAACAGAATTCAACTTAGCAACAGGAGAAAAGGTTTCTTGAAAATCAATTCCATATGTTTGGGTATAACCTTTTGCAACTAGCCTCGCCTTGTATCTTTCTACCTTTCCTTGTGCATTGTATTTTACAGTATATACCCATTTACAACCCACGACTCTCTTGTCACCAGGTAAATTGGTAACTTCCCAGGTATTATTTTTCAGTAGTGCACTCATTTCTTCATTCATTGCTTCTCTCCACTTTGGGTCTGTTATGGCTTCTTCCAGAGTTTTTGGTACTGATACTGATGATATTTGGTTCACAAAGCCCTTTAAAGGTTCTATTAAATGATTCGTTGTTGTATATTTTGCAATTGGGTACAGTTCTGTGCTTGTCCCATCTTCAGGTACATACCGTTTTGGTGGTCTTCCTCTAGTTGTTCTTTGTGGTAAAGTAAATATTTGGTCAGAAGAACTTACCTCATTAGGAGAGCCAGACCGTGTTGGATCATCGGCGGGTTGTATTATTATCTCTTCTTGGTCTTCAGTGTTGTTGTTTCTATCTGAGTGGTTTATTTCATTTTCATTGTTTATGTCATGGTTTATTTCTTCAATTTCTTCATCCGAATTATTTTGTGTTTCATCCGAATTATTTTGTGTTTGGTGAGTTTGATACAATACAGGGGTAGATAAGGCTACTATATCATGATATCTTGTGAAATCTAAAAAATCAAAATTCAATTCTTCCTCAGATATATTTACCCTCTCCTCCTGAATTGGATTTTGTGAAGATTTAAAATATGGTTCATGTTCTATAAAATCTACATCCATAGTAGTGAAAAATTTTCTTGTATTTGGACTATAACATTTATATCCTTTTTGATTTTGACCCATTCCTAAAAAAATACATTTTTCCGCTCTTGGTTCAAGTTTTGATCGGTATTGTTTTTGAAGATGAACATAGGCTGTACAACCAAAAAATTTTGGAGGTAAATTTAAAATCAAATTAATTTTTAGGTGTGCAGAGAAAACTTGTAGTGGCGTTTTAAAATGATTGACTTGTGTTGGCATGCGGTTCATGAGGTATACAGCAAACGTAATTGCATTATCCCAAAAAATATTTGGTACATTTGTTTCAATTAAAAGAGATCTCGTAATTTCCAGTATATGCCTATTTTTTCGTTCTGCAATACCATTTTGTTGAGGCGTTCCTACACATGATGTCTCATGTACTATGCTGTTATTTTGAAGTATTTCTTGCACTTCTTTATTTATATATTATGTTCCATTATCACTTCTAATTACTTTGATATTTTTCTCAAATTGTGTTCTAATCATAGTTATAAATATTCTAAATATGTCTTTTACATGTTCTTTTGTTTTTAATAAATACAACCATGTTAGTCGTGAAAAATCATCCACAAATATTATATACCATCGATAACCAGTTTTTGAAATTATTGGAGATGGTCCCCATACGTCAGTATGAATTAAATCAAATGGAGCTAATGCTTTAGTATTACTTAATGAATAAGTAGACCGGTGACTTTTGGCCTTAATACATGTCTCACAAAAAATTCTCTCACAATTGTAATTAAATAACTGAGGACAAAGTTTTTTCATGTACCCTAGCGATGGATGACCTAATCTTTTGTGCCATAATAAAATTTCAATCTCTCTTTCCTTCGAGTATGTACTGAGTAATGCCTCTCCTGTCTTCAAACCATCAAGATAATACAACTCGCCTCTCCTAATACCACGGCCCAAAATTTCCCTGGTTTTGATGTCCTGAAATACACAGTGATCAGGAAATATGTTGACCATGCAATTTAATTCCTTTGTTAATTGGCCGACTGATACTAATTTGGAGGATAAAGATGGTACAACTAATGTATTATGGAGTGTCAAGTTTGGACATAATTTGACATCTCCTGCTGTACTAACAGGATAGCATATACCATTTGCATTAACAATACCGGTTTTTCTAGGTGTTTTGAAATTCATGAGGTCATTTTTATCAAATGTCATGTGGTCTGTAGCCCCGGTATCTAAAACCCATTCATTATAATTTTTCCAAATAATATTATTTTTACCTGAACCATTACCTGTACCTTCTTGGTATGCTACATGAGCACTTGCGCCACTGTTGCTTGCATTACCTGCGCCTCCACTGCTGCCAGCACCTTGATTACTCTGTTCCAGCGCCCAGAATTGCCTAGAGTGCCCTGTTCCAGCGTGCTGCTCTGTTCCAGTGCCTCTGTTCCATGTTGCAGCGCCTTGGTTGCTCTGTTCCAGCGCCCAGTATTGTCCAGCATCCCCTGTTCCAGCAAGGCCAGCGAAGCCAGTGCCGCCCCCTGTTCCAGCGCCTCCTGTGCCAACAGAGTTGTTGATTTCATGCGGTGCTGGGGTTGCTCGTGCTACAGTGGCATATCCTTTTCCCGACCAATTACCCTTCTCCTTGCGCCGTTCTTTGAACCAATCCGGGTAACCCACCAATTTGAAGCACTGATCTTTTGTGTGCTTTGTCATACCACAATGAGTACATTTTAAATGAGATTTATCAATACCTTTGTGTCCCTTTGAGTACATAGCGGCAGATAACTGTGGTTCGGCCTCAACGCCCGACTTCATCACATCTTGCCGAGTTGCTTCTTTCCTTACCCGAGCAAAGGCTTGTTCAAGGGTAGGAAACAGAGTCATTTGCAGTACGTTTGCTCGTTCGTTGTCGAATTTATCATCAAGCCCATCCAAGAAAGAGTACACTCTTGATTCTTGTAAAAATTTGGCAAACCTTTCTATATCGGCTGTGCACTCCATTGGGTTTGGACGTCGGAAATCTATTTCTAACCATAGGTCCTGAAGTTCATTGTAATACTCTTCTACAGACCTATTGGCTTGTTTGGTTTTATTCACCTTTTTGTTCAAATCATATACCTGAGCAGCATCACTTCCGTCGTAGAAGGTTGTGGCTATTGCTTCCCACACCTCCTTGGCCGTCGGATATCTCAGGAACTTGCCGTAGAGGTTCTTGTCGAGTGAGTTGCAAATCCACCCTTTAACTACAGTATCTTCAATATCCCACCGTGCGAATAGTGGGCTATTTTCAGCCGGAGGTGACTCCATGATATGCTTCAATTTCTCACGAGCCTTAAGACACATCCGGATAGATTGAGACCACAATGGATAATTCTTTCCATCAAGTTTTATGGGTATTAGGTTTGTATGCAAGGTTGGTTCATGGGTTAGAGCTGGGGTTTGTGGAGGTGGAACATGAGGTTGTTGCATAGCTAGCAATTGATTTTGTTGTAAGGTAATTAGTTGTGTTAATTTCTCAATTAGGGTGTCAGTTTCGGCCATGGTTGTTACCAGAGTCGTTTCTGGCAGCAGTTTCGTAAGGAAGAGAAGGCTAGCGAGATCTTACCAACGCTCTGATACCATGATTTAATTTAGAGAACACAAGTCTCCCAAGAAATCCCTTCCCTCCCTCAATTTTATTTATCAAAAATCAGTATTACAAATTCTAGTTTTTTCTCTGTTTTTTTCTTAACCACTGTACATGCGCCTCACCCTATATTTATTTCTTTTTTTCCTTCCTATCTATATTTAGAAATAAACAAATACAATACAAATCAAAGATCCTATACAGCTAGACTAATTTACAGAGATGATATGGTGATTGCCTCCGAATTGGTGAGATTCCTTTCCTGCTTATCTCCTTCCGGTTTTGTTCCTTCCAACCTTGGTATCGTGACAGCTTGTAAATCTGACAGTTCCTGATCGATTCTTGCTGAGTGAGAAAATTTGAGCGAGTATAGTAACTAAAAGAAATTTACCATTTGCAAACCTGGCCTTCTGGCAAAATCGTTCAGACAAAATTGGCTGTCTTTTCTTTATTTCTGTACCAAAAATAATAATCTCATGAAATAAGAATAAACAAATGCATTAAGAGGTGAAAAGTATAGTGATACCTGTAAAATTATTTTTCCCGACTCAGATATAAGCACAATGAAAGGAGTGTTTTCCTCTTGCAAAAAAACAGTAGAAGAGGAAACAACATACCATAAATCATCAAGGCTAGGATCCCTTTAAAAAAAGATTTATGACAGGATAATTCATCAGTTCAGAGGTTTTTAGTGTGCCTTCTCAACTCAGAACTCAGCCTCAAAATAATAAGTCTGTGCTCAACCGGGAACTCTGCACTCTCGGTTGGTCTCTACCAGTACAAGACACAGCTGGTACAGTTGTAGTACTGACATTATCTACAGATTTGTACCAATAAAAAATAAAATAATTCCCTTTGAACTTTCAATTTGGTTTTGATCCAATTAATTTCTTTGAGCCACCACAGATCCATATAGTCTCCTTATAAAATAACAAAAGGAAAAAAAAAAGAGTAACTCAGGAAAGCCTCACTAAAGAAAAGAAAATTCACCATATAGGAGATTGCTCTTACTTTTTGTAAACCAAAATCATACATTACGGTTAGAACATGGTGAAAATATAGCTTGACAAACTGACAATTTATACAAGTCAACATGCAACATGATATCAAAATTTCAGATGTAATCTATATGACAGACGTTAGATTTCAATAAGAAATTAAATGGAACCATGCTCATGGTTGCTTGAATAAGGTGGCAGATAATTAAAGTTCACAGAAGTTTAATACAAACACACATAATTATAAATGCATTAACAAGAAGTCCAAATGCAGATTTCCTTACATAGAAATATTGGATACCGTTCCAACAACAAATAATATTTCAGTCTGTTATTACTGGTAAATGATTCAGCTTATAGAAATCTAAAGGTCTGATACACAAACAGGCTCATAACTGGCACCGTGTTTAAATCTCTTTGGTAGGAAGCATCTACCCCCAAATCTCTGTTGAAGGTACACAAGAAGCGCACACAGCAATCCTTCGAAAGGGATAATTACATCGAAAAATGTAGAATAGTAATCCTCATCGTGATTGGCGTACATGTAGGAAGAATTGAAAAAGTTTACAGGGTACCACCATGCTCTGTATGCATTGTAGACATGCGGTGTGGCATGGACCACAGTTGCCCCAAAAGAAAAATATGGAGTTAATACCTTCTCTTTGGATTGTGAGAAAACACTGAAGATGATTTGAGGGAGCAGAAAGTTGTCAACCAACAACCCAACATAACGCGCCAGATCATCAAAGATCGTACGACGAAGTTTGGATAAATGTGAGTGCACAAACCAAGTAACTAGAACCCCTGCAATGTATAAAGGCACACAAAACATCAGAGATTTCATTTCAGCACTCCGGGAGATAGCTCCCGTGCTTTCTTCCTTCCTCGAGCCCCATGCTAATTGAAGAAGACGGAAATTAATGAGGAGTGTGACCATGGTGATAAGCCTTGCGATAGTATTGGTTGTGTTGAGCCACCCTCCACTTTGCAAAAATCCCTGCCGGTCACGAGCTCGAACAAGCATAGCCTCAGTGTTTAAAATTAGGGAAACCATGCAGCCGAGAGTTAATACCACAAGAATTGTAACCGACATTAGTGGACAGATTGAAATGTGCTTGGAGACCAAATTTTATTAATATAATACTATATAATTAATATCCTTTTATTAATAATTATTATGTTATATTGTTATTATATTAAATAATTATTATATAATATTATAATATATTATAGTTATTATTAATGAGGAGGGTTCAAATGCACTTAAATTTTTGTGCACCCAAATGCACCCTACATCCTTTTTCTCTGTTTTTGAAGTCCGATAGTCAATCCGAACTGTTAGATGTGATCTATATATTAAGATGTGCTTGGAGACCAAATTTTATATTTTTTGAAATTTTTTTACTATTTATTAAGCCACTTTGAAAATCGCTGATCCAATGGTCCATAAAATGTAAAATCAGCAATTTTCAAAGTGGCTTAATAAATAGTAAACAAATTCCAAAAAATGTAAAATTTGGTCTCCAAGTACATTTTAATATATAGATCACATCTAATGGTTCGGATTGACTATTCGGACTTTAAAAACAGAGAAAAAGGATTTAAAAGATAGGGTGCATTTGGGTGCACAAAAATTTGGGTGTATTTGAACCCTCATTATTAATATATTAATATGTGTGATTAGTATTTTATTAATGATATATAACTATATAATTAGTATGTTATATTGTTAATATATTAAATAATTATTATAATTATATTATAATATTTTATTGTTTTTATTAATATATTAATATTATATAATTAGTATCTTATCATTAATAATTATTATTAATATATAATTATATAACTAATATCCTATATTGTTAATATATTAAATAATTATTATAATAACATTATAGTATATTAATATTATATAATTAATATTTTTTATTGTTAATATATTAAATAATTATTACAATAATATTACAATATATTATAGTTGTCATTAATATATTATTATTATCTAATTAGTATCTTATTATTAATATATAATTATATAATTAATTATTAATATTATTAATATAGCAAATCATTATTATAATAATATTATAGTATATTATAGTTGTTATTGATATATTAATATTATATAATTAGTATCTTATTGTTAATAATTATTATTAATATATAATTATATAATTAATAATTAATATTGTTAATATAGAAAATTATTATTATAATAATATTATAATATATTATAGTTGTTATTGAGTATTTATATTATATAATTAGTATCTTATTATTAATATATTAAATAATTATTTTAATAAGATTATATAATTAGTATCTTTTTATTAATAATTATTATTAATTTATAATTATATAATTAGTATTTTATAATTAAGAATTATTATTAATATATTAATATTATATAATTGATATGTTATTATAAATAATTAATCAATTTAGGCTTTCAAAATTTTAGTCCTCCACCAACTCTAACCAAACAAGGAATAGTTTAAGCTATAATTTAATTTTAGGCCTTAACCAAACATAAATAATTTAGACTGGCCTAAGTTAGAATAACTAATTTAGGCCTCCTGAGCTTTAGACCACAACCAAACATGAGGTATAGGATAGTTTCATTTCTTAGAATTTGCTAGTTTTATTTCAATGGATACTTTTATGTTGGTTCTTGTGCTGGGAATTGAATTCTCTATTCCTGGGGGCAGGAATTTTCTGCTCTTAGAGTCATTGCTTGTGGGTCCGAGATGGGCCCTCCAATTATAAAATTAAAAATGACTGGCCTCTTTAACAGTGATTGATCTCACACGCAGTGACTGAGGAGGCAGAAAATTCTTGCACCCAGGGGGTAGAGAATTCAGAGTCCTTGTGCTGCGAGTCCAATATTGTTATTTATTTCTTTAAAAAAAGTTGTTGAGCCCAAATATTTTAAAGTGTTCTAACTCCGTTTGATTTTGATAAAAAGAAACTATATAATTCGTGTTCAATGTTTCTTCTGTATCAAATAGGCCTGGAAGTCTAATATACATAACAAATAGAATCTGAAATAGAAATGTTTCATATGATATTCACAGTTTTACAATTCTTCAGATTTGGAATTAATAAAAAATAAATTCATGCTTGTTTGTGGAATTTTCAAATAAAATATGACCAATACTGTTATTTTCTACTTCCATGCATAGACTTTGCAATCCTTATTTTGTAAACATTAAAGTCTGTTAGGCTCTAAAATTTAAGAGGACAATTATTTTACTCAAATTTGTTATTTGCTATTGACATCCAACCTGCAGCATATTCAGATCCAGTCAGGTGTGAATTGGTAGAATAAGATACTTTAAACTGGCACGAATCTCAAAATTCATGTACATTTAAGGCGGGATTGAAAATATGTGCTCGACTGAAATTGACGAAACTTAATTCAGCCAACATCTATATCTTTTAAATAATATTTTTTATATAAAAAGCAAATATAAATTTTAAAAAGTTTTAAATTTATCATCATTTGTGCTAATCCAACCGTTCAAAGACACGACCACCTGAATTCGAGAAAAGAGGGCATGAAACCTTTGTTGACTAACCCCAACAAAAAAGCTCTACACTCCCAATTTCTGCTCTCTTTGGGCTTCGCATGTTTATCACAAGTTACATTTTCAACTCCAATACAATTTTGATAAGACCAAGTTACAAAGGCTTATATATGCAAGGCCACCACATTTGAGCCTTCCAATCTCATTCAAGCATATATACTTTAGCTTTGTTGTTGCAAAATTAATGCTAACATTTGACAAATTCCTAATATTATTTCATCGGAATGCTAAAAAAATGATGAATGAAAAAGAAAAAAGAAAAATTGGGGGTCAAATGAATCAAAGAGACCAGTTATTCTAAATCCACCCCTTCATCTAGTTAAAATTGTTAAAACATGTCTGCTATAAATTATTATGAAACACTATATCTGCTAAAGCTTCAAGCAAAACAATTAAAATAACAAGTAATCATGCTCATGGTTGCTTGCATTAGGTGGCAGATAAAGTTCACACAAGTTTAATACAAACGCACATATATTACAAATGCATTAACAAGATAAAGTTCACACAAGTTTAATACAAACGCACATATATTACAAATGCATTAACAAGAAGTTCAACTGCAAATATCCTATATTGGAAAAATCTGATACTGTTACAACAGAAAATAGTATTTCGGCCTCTTATTACTGGTAACCATTCACCTTCTAAATATTAGAAACATAAACAAGCTCATAGCCGGCACCTTGTTTGAATCTCTTTGGAAGAAAGCATCTACCCCCAAATCTCTGTTGGAGGTACACAATAAGTGCAAACAACAGTCCTCCGAAAGGGATAATTACATCCAAAATTTTAGAATAATAATCCTCATCAGGATTGGCGTAAAAGTAGGAAGAATTGAAGTTCACTGGGTACCACCATGCTCTGTATGCATTGTAGATGTGCGGTGCGGCATGGACGACAGTTGCTCCAAAATAAAAGAATGGATTTAGTACCTTCTCTTTGGATTGTGAGAACACACTGAAGATGATTTGAGGGAGCAGAAAGTTGTCAACCAACAACCCGACATAGTGCGCCAGATCATCGAAGATTGTACGGCGATTATAGAAGCTTGAACGGCAAAGTTCGGCGAAATGTGAGTGGACAAACCATGCAACTAAAGCCCCTGTAGTATACAAAGGCAAGCAAAACATCAATGATTTCTTCTCAGCACTCCGGGAGTAGCTCCCGTGATTTCTTCTTTCGTTCTCGAGCCCCATGCTAATTGAAGAAGACGAAAATAAATGAGGAGTGCAACCATGGTCATAAGCCTCGCGATTGTATTGACTGTGTCAATCCACCCTCCACTTCCTAGAAAAAACTGCCAATCACGTCGGTTACGAGCAGGAACAAGCATAGCCTCGGTGTTTAAAATAAGGGAAACCATACAACCTAGAGTTAATACCCCAAGCATTGTAATCGACATTAGGGGACGGATGGTACTATTCTTTCTCGCATGATGGAGCTGCACATATAAACATGCACATAGGAGGGTCAGGGAGATTATTACCATGATTATTTCTGCATCCATCCTATCGAATTCTTGCACCAAGTGGACTTGGTACATGAGAGAAATTGAGACCTTAAGTGGTTTAAAGAACAATGGATCTGAGTCAGCCCTTTTGCTCATGATCATGCCTTTTCCTTGTTCAATTTTTGAATCGAGTGGAGGCAGCTGAAATTGAATGAAGCATTCACAATCCAGATTTCTATCATCTATTCTTGCACTGCTATTTAGAATTTCATGATTTTGTGTCCGCCTGAAGCTCGGTTGCCTACATCCGACCAAGCAGAGTGTGCCCATTGTAGAGTTGTATATGCCCTCAGCAGAGATTTGTACTGAGTCGGTATAGTTCCCATCCCAAATTGTGTAACTAATTGTATAACCGACTTCCCAAATTGTACGATTTTGATCTGCCAAACTCGAGCTTGATGGAATTGTCGTGCCTCTGGTAGTGTACATGCTATCCCCATTATCGAGACCTCCATATTGGTTCCCATGGTAAGTTTCACCAGTTGAAATCTGGTTTGCATCTCCCCATATCTCTCTACCCTTTGTGCCTCGCACAGAGAATTGAAACCTCATATCCATGTATGATTGTGCGTCAGGGAATCTCCCTGTCATCTTGGAATCAAAATTCGTATTATTACAGTATTTCCTAGCCCGATCTAATTCTGTGTACTTGTACTTCAGACCTAGAACATCAGTACCTGAATATATATCTGTGCTATGCACAGAAGCTGTCTTATTATCGGTCGTGTTCCACATATGACCAACCATGGTACTGCGTTGCTTCAGAGTAAAGGAGGTTGGAAACCAGAAGGTAAGACCAAGAGAGCAATCTCCGACAATGGAGGAATTGTACTCTTTACCAATTACACCACAAGCTAAAAGGCAAAGCTTACTGTTATGGGAGTCCCAAACTCCCTCTGCCACTAGCGACTTCTCTGGTAGGAGGGGTTGACCATACGATTGTTGGGTTATGGGAGAACTAACAGCAACAAAAGAATGCTAGGTTTGTTGCTAATTGACAGAGGAATAGATCAGAAATAGAGAAAACATAAAAACTGTGCTGCTGTGCCAGTATTTTTCAAAGATAGAATTTTTCAGAATAGAAAACACACTCTATTTCATACGCTTGAGAAAATTACATAGTTCTACAGAATTTAAAATACAAGAGAGAACTGAAAATAACTACTCACTAATAACTACTCACTATAGAACCCACTAGTAATAACTACCCACTGCAGAATAACCATATTGAAAATAACACTACAACACTACAGCAGTTTCACATATCTGAAAAACTGCTATCTAACCAACTCAATTCCTACAGAAACTTTTCAGAACCAATATTGAATTAATTTTCAACTCCCCCTTGATTCAAAATTGGTTATCTAAATGCTGTTTGGAATAGCTCGAATTTGCCTTGTGCCAATGCCTTTGGGTATTGCCATTCCTCCTTTCTCCGAGCTTCTTCAAAGGTTGAGGATCTGCCACATATAATACCTGTGTTTCTTTATACAACTCCTGCACAGACTTGGTCCTTCTAACTGATGTATTTAGGTTGTGATTATGCCTCTTGTAAACCTTGTATGTCGATGTAATGCTTGGTGTGCCATGTGCGGGACTTGGAATTCTGTCAGATTCATTTTCTAAATCTGCACTATTGCTGATCAGATTCTCTGCTTCATCAATTTCTTCGTCATGTGTTGGTACTACATCATGTTCTGCTAGTTCTACAATCTCTACTTCTTGCATTGTCTCTTTCCACTGCCAACTTGCATTTTCATCAAACAAAACATTTATACTCATCACAACTTTTCCACTGTTTGGGTTGTACAATCTATAACCCTTAGACTTTGTGCAATAGCCAATGAATATTAACTTTTTTTATTTTTCATCCAGTTTTTCTCTTCTTTGTGAGTTGATTGAGGTATATGCAATAGAACCAAATACTTTCAAATGCCCAACTCCAGGTTTTCTCTCAAACCAAGCCTCAAAAGGGATTTTGTTCATCACTGCTTTAGTTGGAGACAAATTCAACAAATAAACCACAGTTGCTACTGCTTCAGCCCAGAACATATTCGGCAAACCTTTCAATTTTAGCATGCTTCTAGTTAATTGAACAATAGTTCTACTTTTTCTCCCTGCAACCCCAATTTGTTCTGGTGTGTATGGTGTGGTTAATTCATGGTGTATGCCTTCTTTTTCACAGAATCTCTTAAATTCAGCGGACTGAAATTCTCCTCCTTTATCAGTCCTTAACACTTTCAAACTCTTTTCAGTTTGCTTTTCTACAAAGGACTTAAACTTCTTAAAGTTTTCAAATATTTCTCCCTTATCTTGTAGAAAGTAAATCCAACTCATTCGACTAAAATCATCAGTAAAAAGGAGAAAATATTTGCTGCCACCCAATGATGCAGTTTGCATTGGTCCACATAGCTCTGCATGAACTATTTCGAGGATTTGTGTTGCTCTATTAGACTGGCCTTTAGGAAAGGGTAATTTGGCTTGTTTTCCATAGATACACCCTTCACACACACCTATTTGATCGATCTCAGGCAGCCCATAAACCATTTGTTTCTGATTCAACAATTTCAAACCATTGAGATTTAAATGCCCATATCTAAGATGCCATAACTCAGTTTTGCTTAACTCTTTTGCTGCCATTGCTCTCTCTTTTACACCCGAAATTTCAAGTGGAAACAACTTGTTGGTTGCCATTCTTACTTCTACTAATGATTGATTTGTGGTTTTATCCTTGATTGCACAAGAATTTCCTTCAAACAAGATTGAATACCCACTCTCCATCAATTGCCCAATGCTGAGCAAGTTTTGTGACAATTCTGGAATGAAATAAATGTTGTGCAAATATTTCATACCATTATTGTTGGTGTGCACTGCCATTGTGCCCTTGCCTTCCACTTGAATCAGTTTGTTATCACCAAGTTTGACCTTCAATTTGTGGTTTTCATCCAATTCTTCAAACAAATGCCTATAACCGGTCATGTGATTGGAACAACCACTGTCAAGGAACCATACGGTGTTTGCATTAGTTTCACCTTCTATACTAGCCATAAAAAGCGTTGGTTGCTCGCTTTTCTCTTCTACATAGCTTGCTTGGCTCTCCTCCCTTTGCTTCTTATAGCACTTGGATTGATAGTGCCCAAATTTATTGCAGTAGTAGCACTTGATTTCTTTTTTGTTGCGCTGAAACTGAAATTCACCAGTTCTGTCATGACCACGTCCTCCTCTGCCTCGGCCTCTACCATGGGAGCACTCTCCCTTCATGTAAAACGCCCTCTCATCTCCTTTCTCCTCTAATCTGGACAGCCTCGCTTCATGGGTCTGCAGTGATCCCATCATTTCATCAAAGGTATAGGTTGAGAGATCTTTTGACTCTTCAATTGCTGCCACAACATGATCAAATTTTGTTGTTAGGCTTCTCAGCACCTTGGCCACCACGGTTTGCTCTGTGAGGTTGTCTCCATATGCTCGAATTTGGTTGACAACTGTTGTGACTCTTGACAAAAAAATCTGCACTGATTCTTCTGTTTTCATCTGCAGTGTCTCAAAATCTCGACGTAGCCCTTGCAATTTCATGGCAAGAACTCCTGAACTTCCTTGAAATGCAGTCTTCAAGGTTGTCCATGCTTCTTTAGCGGTGGTTGCTGCTGCAATCTTGGAGAAAATCGTATCATGCACTGATTGTTGCATAAAAAACAGTGCTCGCGCATCCTTCCTCTGATTTTCTTGCAAATTAGGACCTTCAGTAGGCACACCTGTCTCTACTAAATCCCACAAACCATGTGTCTTGAATAGGGTCTTCATTTTGATGCTCCAAAATTCGTAATTTTCACCTTTGAACAATGGAATTGCCGGTTGAGTTACATTGACGGTGTTGCCTAGGGTTTCAGCCATTTGTGCCCAATGAATCGACTCGCTCTGATACCAATTTGTTGGGTTATGGGAGAACTAACAGCAACAAAAGAATGCAAGGTTTGTGGCTAATTGACAGAGGAATAGATCAGAAATAGAGAAAACATAAAAACTGTGCTGCTGTGCCAGTATTTTTCAAAGACAGAATTTTTCAGAATAGAAAACACACTCTATTTCATACGCTTGAGAAAATTACATAGTTCTACAGAATTTAAAATACAAGAGAGAACTGAAAATAACTACTCACTAATAACCACTCACTATAGAACCCACTAATAATAACTACCCACTACAGAATAACCATATTGAAAATAACACTACAACACTACAGCAGTTTCACATATCTGAAAAACTGCTATCTAACCAACTCAATTCCTACAAAAACTTTTCAGAACCAATATTGAATTAATTTTCAACAACGATAAGAAAGTTGTTATGTTTGAGAGTGCCATGGATAGATGCACTTTTTCATCATCTGAGCACAAAAATTGGCCAACTGACAAGAACCTAAATCCTAGAAAATCAATAAGATCACTAGAAGTAAACAACTCGTACTGCATGAATTTTACAAAGATGGAACAGATAGAAGTACTATCCGATCGTACTGGTTCCTCCTGAGAAAGATGAGGGCAGGACTCCTCTGCTTTCTTTGCCATGATGTACTGGTACTTCCTTTGAGCAAAGGCAAGAAGGGAGATGGGCTCAAAATAGGCCAGTCTGTTGTCTCTGTCTAAGCTCTCGATGGAGCCTTTGATTATACTTGTTGTTATTGTTGATTCCTTTGGAAATTCAAGTTTTAATACAACAGAGAGCAGGGAGGCAACCTGGTCTTGTTGTGGCTCGATTTCTCCGGTACCAACCATGCAAAGTTTTCCCTTTGCTTCTGACCAGAAACCTGAGAGCTTGAAAACAACCCTTCTACGCTTGTCACGAGTCCAGACAGGAGTTTTGCTCATGTTCCATGGAACTCGTTCTCCAACAAACACAAAAGTTCCTTCAAGTTGTCGAGTGCCATCATCATTTGTGAGGTGAACTTGACTGGGCTGGAAATGAAAGATGCCCCGAGATTGAGAGTCATGGATGGAGTTGTTGGTGGTTGTTGACAGGGCGAGATAATTGTTGATAGGGCTTCCGGCAGAGAAGAAGCCATTAGAAATGCGGAAGGAATTGGAAGCGAGAAAATGTAGTGTAGTGGGTGAGGATGCGGGTACGATCGAGCCGCAATGTTGTGCATATGAGGGGGCAATGACAGCCTTAGCTAAAGAAGCATCAGGAGAGGCAAAGAGGAAAATGAGAAAAATTGGCAACATTTTACAGAGGAAGGAAATTACGGAGTTCATATTTTTGTTATACAGTGACTGAGAGTGTAACTTGAAGCTTTTATAAATAGAAAGAGCAAATCATGTTCTTTGGTTGCGGTCAACCGTCAAAGTCTTCTAATATGGAAAAATGTAGTAGTGGATTAGTGGTCACAGCTGGCCGAATTCATTAACATGGAAAATTGTTGGAAATAATATTGCAACTTCCATTGCAATAAGTGGTGATTGAAAAATCAACCAGTGACCTTCCCCTTCCCGGTCAAGTTGCTAGTGCTTGGTGCTTGATTTTAAACAATTAAATATATTAATTGTTTCGATCACGGATTAGTGAACAATCTAGCGGTAGTTTAATTCCCATCTGTATGTTTAGAAAAATATTTTGAATTGCAAGGTAACACAAACTGAATTTGGGCAACCATCAAGACATATCACTTAGTAGTTAGTATTCTTCTTGCTCTGTTGCTACACAAATTAGAAATTGGATTGCACAATTTAATATCTTTCAATTTACAGGGCTCAATTTGACTGATTATATTCATGGTGTGTGGATTTATGTATACCACTGAAGAATATAGGATTTTATTTGAATTAATAAGGAGAGTTGCGTTATAAACAATTTAACTAGTATTCAATAAAATGTTTTTACTGATAATAAATTATATCAATTAGGTCCATAGGTATGTAAAGGGATCTTTTTTTTATAAATTTTCTTTTACACAGGCAAGTTATTTTCAAGAGGATATGGTTCACAGGGCCACCACGAAAAAGAGATTGAATTGCAAAAATGTTTTTTTTTTTTTCAGAAAAGGAGATAAAGGAGATAAAGGATCTAATTTGTTATGTTGATTCAGAGTATTTATGTTTCTTTATTTTAGTTTTTTTAAGGGGGTAATATGTTTTGATTGGTGTTAAATGAAATTGATGATATTTCTCTCATTTGACTAAAAAGGTATTATAACCATGAAATATCATAATAACAACTGCATTGAAAATTGGAACTTTTTTTGTGCTATGTGTCAATTGCGAACATGTTCACATAATAAAACCCAAGTTTTAATTTGTTTTGCTACGGAAACCTCAGTAGGTATTTTGAATATGTACATGTACATATATATATATATATATATATATATATATATATATATATGTATATGTATATATATGTGTGTGTGTATACATATATATATATATAGATATATATATATATATATATATATATATATATATATATACATATATATACATACATATATATATATATATATATATATATGTATGTATGTATGTATGTATGTATGTATATGTATATATAGAGATGGGCTATAGTGCATTGCAATGCATAGGCCATGGTGTGCATTGGACCATAAATCACTGATTCAAAGTCCAAATGACCAATCCAAACCGTTCATCTTGTTCTCCATATTAATATGTGCTTGGAGACCAAATTTTACATTTTTTGGAATTTTTTACTATTTATTAAGCCACTTTGAAAATTGTTGATCCAACGGTGACTGTTTGGAACAGTAAAATCAGAAGCCACCGTTGGATCAGCGATTTTCAAAGTGGCTTAATAAATAGTAAAAAAAATTTCAAAAAATGTAAAATTTTGTCTCCAAGCACATATTAATATGGAGAACAAGATGAACAGTTTGGATCAGTTATTTGGACTTTGAATCGGTGATTTATGGTCCAATGCACACCATGGCCTATGCATTGCAATGCACCATAGCCCATCTCTGTATATATATACATACATACATATATATGTATATGTATATGTATATGTATATGTATATACATATATATATATATATGTATGTATGTATATATGTATATATATGTATATGTATGTATGTATATATATATATATATATATATATGTAGATCTATATATATATGTATATGTATGTATATATAGAGTTGGGCTATGGTGCATTGCAATGCATGGAGGGGTTTGTGCATTGAACCATAAATCTAAAATTCAAAATTCAAATGGCTGGTCCAAACCGTTCATCTTATTCTCCATATTAATATGTGCTTGGAGACCAAATTTTACATTTTTCTGAATTTTTTTACTATTTATTAAGTATTTTACAAAATTGTTGATCCAACGGTGATTGCTGATTTTACTGTTTTGTTAAGCTACCGTTGGATCAACAATTTTGTAAAATACTTAATAAATGGTAAAAAAATTCAGAAAAATGTAAAATTTGGTCTCCAAGCACATATTAATATGGAAAACAAGATGAACGGTTTGGATCGGCCATTTGGATTTTGAATTTTAGATTTATGGTCCAATGGACAAACCCCTCCATGCATTGCAATGCACCATAGCCCAACTCTCTCTCTCTCTCTCTCTCTCTCTATATATATATATATATATATATATATATACATACATACATACATACATATCCCTATCGCCAGGCTCACGGGTGGTCCAAAAATCCAACCAAACTGCCCCTGGTTGGGGCGCTCCATACCACTAGCGGACCGCCCGTGGCTGGGGCGCTCCATACCATTTTTTTTTTTTAGAGATCTTAATATTTGGATTTAAATAATTTTGTGAAGAAAAATTTTTATTGTTTAGAGTGTATGCCAAAAAAATAAAACATTTGATATATTTATGAAGTGATGTCATAACTCTTTATAACTATGATTTTTTATTTTTTTATTTTTTAGTGAACTTTGATTTTATTTGTCAATTGGATATCACAAGTCTGCGGATACCCATATGGTATCCCGGCTATTATCTGCTGAGAAATGTGCAGAGAATGATAGTTGAGCAGGACATTCAATGTTCAAATTTCAACATCTGCCACTATTCTTCACTTGGGACCTCCTATGGTGCCTTCTCCTTCATAGTCACCACGAAGCTTCATTCAATCTTCTTGAGATGGCACTCTTTCACATAGTGCCTTCGTCGTCCGCAATTGTAACACTCAACTCTACTACTCCGGTATTCACTGCCTCCAGCTCATTTACCTTTTCAATCCCTAGGAGCTCCCCCTAAACACAAACACCTCTTGCATTGTTCATGACAAGTGTTCTTGGTCTCAAGTTGTCATCGATACTGGTTCCTGCTAGACTCTCCACGTCGACCACTATACAGGGCCTTCTCCTCTTCGTGCTTCACCATCAAACCTGTCAGCTGCTTGGCAAGAGTTTTTTTGACTAGCCAACAAATTATCCAGTTCTAGTAGGATTGGTTGCATTCCACATCCTTGAATTGCCATGATGAAGGCACTGTACTCTAGCCTCATACCATTCATAATTATTTGTTGCATTCTATCTTTGACAATTTTTATATTGGCGTTTAGCTGCTCAATCTCCCTACACAAATTCTTTACTTTAAGAAAATACTCACTTACAGTCTTGTCACCTTGGAAGATATTTATCAGCTTCCTCTCGAGCCACGGCGAAAACATCTCATGCTTCTTTTGGTGTCTCTACATCTTGAATGTGAGATAGTAGGCTCTTGTCCACCGTAGCCTTTAGCATAAATAATGCTCGGCCTGCCTTCACCTTCCATTTATTATAAGCTCGGATCAAATTTGGTGGCAGTTCCATCTCATCACCACTCACAATCTCCCACAAATCTTGGCCCTGCAGATATGGCTTAATACACGTATGCCAATCTCTATAATTATAATTATTCAACTTCTCAATCAAACTACTCATGCCACTCAAGTCTGACATTTCGACACCACGACGGACTAAGGGGTTATACAAATCTCCTAATCAGCAGGACCTTCGACACAACAACAGACTCACGTGTTATTCAAACCTTCTAGCCAACAGGACCTAACCCATTTTGATACCACTTGTTGAATATATAAATTGGATAGTAGAAGATAGGAGTATATAGGCTAGTCTCTTTTACTTAATGGAGAGTACATACAATACTTGATGTATTTCTCACACTTTCACTCTCATACACAAACTTGCTATTGCCTCTATTTATACCCTACTAATATAAGTCGGTTTGGAATTTTTCTGGATTTTAACTACTGACTTTGGCTTTCTAGAGTACAAACTCTATAAAATACAACAATTAATGTAATAATGAATTCTAGTACATTCTCACCGAGATGTCAAGTTGATTGGATATCTGTTGAACATTCTAGAATGGATTAATGGGCTTGGACCTTTAGTTAGGTGTTGAATTTCAACAAACATATGCAACCACTATTTGCAATTTCAGTAACATACAAGTAGCGACAAGGGGAAAATATCAAATTTTGGCATGATGCATGGCTGCAAGGACCCACAACATATAGATATCCTGACCTATATGAATAAACATGGGCTAAAGATATGTCGGTATGGGAAGCCAGGGAGGGCAAGAATGGAACCTGAGGCTGGAAAAAATACACAAAATAGCCTCCAGCAGGAAACATCACTGCAAGAGGAACTGACACATGTTCAACCAAAACTGGGGGAAAGAGATGAGGCATGTTGAACATGGACAGAAAAAGGCAATTTCACTGTTAGATCATTTTATCAAGCAATGTAAGAAGGACCCTATGTGCAAAGTCACTTGCTGCCCTTATGGAAATTAAAAGCACCACAGAGAGTTATGATATTTTCATGGTTAATGTTGCAAAACAGAATACTCATGGTGGATAATCTACGGATCAAGGGATGGATAGTTGTTAACAGATGTTGCCTCTGTAACCAAGACTCAGAAACAGTAGCTAACATGTATACAAACTGCAGTTTTGCAGTACGAGTCAGAGATCAGGTGGCTCTTAACAAGCAGGAGCTGCTGAAGTGTGGATACTTTATAAGAGATAATTACACGAAAAAAATGTTGCAATCAAACTCGCTGGTGGCAAGAAGAATGCAGATGGTCATATGTTTGGTAATATAGAGAGAAAGATGCACTAGAATCTTTAGGGAAAAAATCAAAACATCAAGAATCATAGCGAAAGAAACAGTGCAAGAGTTTCACAGTTGGTTTGACAGGATGTAGGCGCAGAACAAGGCATACAAATTTATTTTACATTACATTTGAATTTTCAGAATGTAATTAATCTTATATTTTGGTTTTATTTACTTTTCAAAACTTTGTAAAATTCACGACACGACTTGTGTCATTTTTAATGAAATCTGAATGCTAGACCTTCAAATTTCTCTTTAAAAAAAAAACAAGAAACAAAAAACAAAGATTTGGGTCAAACCTAGAAATAAGAAAAGAGGACTCGCTTCAAAAATAAAAGTATGCTAACCGGCTGCGTCACCCACCTTATTGACGCATTTATAAACTGGTTTCTCTCAACTCTCGAGGTTGATTTAAAAACACCAACTTGCAGAACCCACTTGCAGTCTACCAGCAACTGGTTCGGTGGAGGTGCAAAAAGAGACCATGTGTTGTTGTGTAAAAGAATATTTAAATATTGTAAATTATTTTTGTAACTAATTGTATGCGCAACTTTTCAGTCCAAGTCAACAAAACATCATTCTTAAGACAACCAAAGGATAGGAAGCATAATTTGACGAACAACCCTTTGGTTTGAACACGTGCACCCAACTACCCGAGAACACTAATCCTGCATCCATTGTCAAATTAAATATTCATGTCAATCTTTCTTTATATATAATATGAAGAGATATGCAATAGGATCTTATGAAATCAAATCAAGCAGCTGAATAGCTGATATACTCGATGAGATATGGGATCAATTGAGCTCAATCTCTTTACAAAACTTAATTAACTTGCACTATATTTTTCTTATATTTTTATTAAAAGTTTGTAGAAATATCAAAATTAAACACACACACATCTCCCCCCCCCCCCCCCCCCCCCAAATGAAACGGTGATACAGTTGACTAAAAGAAAAAGAAAAGAAAAAAAATCCAAAATCTGTTAAAAAGGTCGAGAGTTTGAACTTCATTCATGAATTTGCAGCTTTTACGAAGTTTAAAAAATAAAAACACAAACTCCACATAAAGGATTTCACCAGTTAATTATCGTCACTTTTTTTTAGACTAGACATATTTTCTTGTGGGGGAACTTTCGAGTTTTCCATGCCACTAGATATATTTGGATGTGAGTTAGAGCTACTAGAATAGTTGAATAACGAAATTTAAGATTAGTAAATGATAATAGAGTAAAAAAAAAATGATTTTCATATTAGTGTGAAATTGGTACTATTTAGATTAATAAAAATGTTGTCTGGATTGTACATTTGAAATAGCTAATAGTTGTAACTGAAAATGAATAGTGTTAACCAAGTGTTAATTAAGAGAAAAGATAGATAAGTGGGGATCTTAAATAAATTGTCACGACGTAAAAATAGCAAAAGAGGTGTCAATTTTGTAATTTCGAAACTGTGTTAGCAAAAATTTAAGAATAAAGTATTTTCTTTTATTTTTCTCTCTTCACATTTTCTAAATAGTAACTATTCCAACATTGAAAGGGGAGGTAGCACAATTAGCTAGGAAAAAGTCCTAGAGTTATTGTACCCAAAAGTCGAGAGTTTGATTCCCCCTCACGACTTCGTAACTTCTGCAAAGATTTTCAAAAAAAACAAAACTATTCCAACATTTATAAGAAATAATAAATAGTAACTATTCTAGATATTTTGAATAGCAAAAATATTATTTCAAATTATTATTTTGAATAACTTCTATTCTCAGATAGCTTCTTGGCACATCCAAACTTACATGCCCCAGTTGATTTGGCACTTGTTTGGATAATTCGGTCCGTTAACAGTCCAATATATATTTGTTTTATTATTGAACAGTAATTGACGGTACGGTTCCAAAGGAGTTTTCCTTCAATTAACTGTTCATCTTATGCCATAAGAAGAGGTCAATATCAATTATCATAACAGAAAGAGAGATGACATTACTAATTCACTAAACAATGTTCAATTAAACAATGAACCATTTATTCAACACATGTTTTTATTTTCTTCCAAAAGCACATGATTTATTTTCTTCAAAAGCACATCTTTATTTGCAGAATTTCCAATCATGTAAACAACACATCACAATTACATGATTACATTTTACTGTCCTGACATGCCACAGTGAAGTAGAGATAGAAAAACCCATCTCAAGGTCTCAAGTGCAAGTGATGGCAGCTCCATTGGTGAGTGGTGGCATGACAGTAAGATCTTTCCAATCCAGTAAAAAAAAAAAAATCATCTAGCCCCTCAAAGCTTAACTCAGAGAAATTGTTTCCTACCAATGTAACTATCACATGTTCTCAAAGTGTACTATTGCTGCTTGTAAAATGTTTCCTCCATGGGGTGAGAAACTATCACATGTTATCATTTGCAAAACTTTTGCACAACCAAACTCAAGATCCTTTTCTTCACCTCCTGGAACTGGTTTTCAGGCAAAGTCGCTTCAGCCAAAAATTGACATATGCTTGTCTCGGATGTTTCTTCATAATCTTTTCTTCGTTTCAGTACCAAATGCCCACTTAGCTCCCATACTGCTGGATTGATTTGTGTTTCTACCAACTCTTGCCTCACTTGCCCCAATGCCAGTTTCTTGGCATAGCACTGCATTAGTAAATGTTAAACAAAAATTTAGTCTCCATCTCTCAATTATGAAATTAATCATGTTGACCTATATATAGCCAATGGAAAGCTCAAGGAGGTACCAAAACGATCAGTACAGTATAGTACAGATTAAGTTTCCAATATTAATGAAGTTCAATTTTACATGTGAATGGCCATTACAGGACACTAGTTGTAAAGGTAATATTGGTCACAACATGATGTTATCTCTAATTAATCCCTAAAGACCAATAATAAAAAGAAACATCCAATGAAAGAAGAACAAAAATGTATTAAGAGATGAAAAGTATAGTGAGACCTGTAATAGAAGAAAGATTCTTTTTCCCGACTCAGATATAAGCACATTGAAAGGCGTGTTTTCCTCTTGCAAAAACATAGTAGTTGAGGAAACAACATCACATAAATCATCAAGGCTACCTTCTCCTTCAAAGACAAGACCTCTGACAGGATAATTCATCAGTTCAGAGATTTTTACTGTGCTTTCTAGAGTTGGAATCTCCCTTGTCTTAACCTTCTCAACTGGGAACTCAGCTTCCAAGTAATAGGCCTGTACTGCAAGGTAAATTATATGGAAATTTTCATATGTTCCATACTTGTGAACCAAGGGATAGCATCCTCGGTTGGTCTCTACCAATGCCAGACACAGCTGGTACAGTTGTGGTACTGATAGTACAGATTTTGTTGTATGTTATATCATTCATCAAAAGATTTACAACTTGCAACTGTTAATATTCGAGAACAAGATATTAAATAATTTTCAGAACTGCATCCTCGGTTTCTCTCTTCTTTGACCACTTGCTATTCAATTTTCAAATCGAAGGTACTTCAATATACTTAATCATTTTATTTTCAAGGATACATAACAAATTAAGGTCAGTGTGGATGGGACTTTTATTTCTAAGCAAATTTAAACAATAAAAAAATATTCTACGATATTTTAAGCGGACATCTGATTTTTTATTTATTTATTTACATTTTTTTTTCTCTTTTTTTCAATACATGGAGATTGATGAGTTGGCAATTTTATTCGAACAAAGGACAAAAAATTTGAATTACTCAATTTTAAATACGAAAATTATGTAGATCTGCTCCATGGTGTTAGAGCATTGTACTCGGATAAAGGAAACACATTATTTATTTGTGATTCAAAGCTAAAAAAATATGTGATTTTACAATGTAATAAAAGTTGTAAATATCGTGATGCTTGAGTTGTGTCTTTCGATGAAAGAGAAAAGGAAATAGGAGCAC
>JARJHM010001107.1:0-70422 GCA_033356055.1 Carex pumila | reverse complement strand
ACCTTTGCAATTACTACACATGGACTTATTTGGACCAATTAGTGTACCAAGTTTAGCCAAAAAGAGATATGCATATGTAATTGTAGATGACTATAGTCGCTTTACTTGGGTTTTGTTTCTACAATATAAGGACGAAGCAATTAGCAACTTCATTGAATTTTGCAAACGTGTTGAAAATGAAAAGGGATAAAAAATCATTAGGATTAGAAGTGACCATGGGGAGGGATTTGAAAATGCAAAATTTGATCAACTTTGCTCTAAAAAGAGATATAAACATGAATATTCGGCTCCTCGCACACCTCAACAAAATGGGGTAGTTGAGAGAAAGAACCGAACCTTAGTTGAGCTTGCCCGAAACATGCTAAATGAATACTCCTTACCTAAACACTTGTGGGCTGAGGCGGTAAATACGGCATGCTACGTGGTAAATCGCGTAAGCATAAGGACCATATTGAATAAAACACCATATGAGCTATGGAAAGGGTATAAGCCAAAGATATCTAATTTTAGGGTATTTGATTCAAAATGTTTTGTTCTTGATGAATCTTCCAAAGTGACTAAATTTGATTCTAAATCAATTGAGGGACTGTTTGTAGGTTATTCAAACTCAAGTAAAGCCTATAGAATTTACATTCCATCTCAAAGAGTTGTGATTGAATCCGTGCATATTAAATTTGATAAAAATACTAATCAAAAGGTCGAGAAAAGTATTGAAATTGTAGGTGTTGAAGTGCCTATTCTTGATCAAGATGAAGTTGAGATGAGATCCGACATGGTTGAGAATCAACTCGAAGAAACTCAACCCGGAGTAGATGCAACAAGTGTTGAAACAGATCAAAGAATTGAGAAAGAAATAAACAATGAGACGGATCCAATAGTTGGTGGAATGCAAATTGAAGAAATACAACCTTCACGAATTGAATACCAAATTCCTCAAGACCTAAGGGAAGTATCTTCTCATCCTTTATCTAATGTAATTGGGGATCCTACGGAAAGGGTTAAAACAAGATCCGAATTAAATCAAATGATTAGTCATTTTGCATTTGTATCTCATATCGAACCTAAAAGTTTTAAAGATGCAAATGTAGATCCAAATTGGATTTGTGCTATGTAAAAAAAACTTGCTCAATTTGAAAGGAACAAAGTTTGGGAACTTGTACCGAAGCCAAATGATATAATGATTATTGGAACAAAATAGGTCTTTAGAAATAAAAAGGATGAAGATGGAAATGTAATCCGTAACAAATCTAGGTTGGTAGCTCAAGGGTACAAACAACAAGAGGGTATTGACTTTGAAGAAACATTTGCACCCGTAGCCCGTCTTGAATCCATTAGAATGCTTTTAGCATATGCATTAAACAAAAATTTAAAATTATTCCAAATGGATGTTAAAAGTGTATTTTTGAATGGATTCATAGATGAGGATGTGTATGTTAATCAACCTCAAGGCTTTATTGATTCAACATTTCCTAATCATGTATATAGACTCACCAAAGCACTCTATAGACTCAAACAAGCCCCTAAGGCATGGTATGATAGGTTAATTTCCTTTCTAATTGACAATAAATTCATTAGAGGCAATAATGATACAACTCTCTTCACCAAGAAAAGAGATGGATCACTTTTGGTAGTGCAAATTTATGTATATGACATAATTTTTGGTTCACCTAATGTGGCACTTGTCAAAGAATTTTCTTCTTTTATGAGTAGTGAATTCGAGATGAGCATGATGGGTGAATTGAATTTCTTCTTGGGACTCCAAATCAAGCAACTCATGGATGGCACCTTTGTGAGTCAAACCAAGTATCCGAAGGAGTTGATCAAGAAGTTTGGGATGACCGAAAGCAATACAAGCAAAACTCCAGTGGCTACGAATGCAAATCTTGACTCATACCCAAATGCCACATTGATGGACATCACTCAATACCGACCTATGATAGGTAGCCTACTTTATTTAACCGCTAATAGACCCGATATAATGTTTGCGGTATGTCTATGTGCTAGGTATATCAACAAATTCCAAAGAATTACACTAGAAAGTCGTTAAAAGAATTCTTAAATATGTCAAGGGTAGTTTAAATTTGGGATTATGGTATGGCAAACAATCAGATTTAGACTTGATAGGATATGCCGATGCCGATTTTACCGGGGACTGTATGGATAGAAAAAGTACAAGTGGTACATGCCAATTTCTTGGTGGTTCACTTGTATCTTGATCGAGTCGCAAACAAACCTCAGTTGCCTTTTCCACAACAGAAGCCGAGTATGTAGCAGCCAGTAGTTGTTGCACACAAATTCTTTAAATGATCCAATCCCTAAATGATTATGAAATTCGCTTCCACAACGTACCAATTATGTGTGACAATACTAGTGCCATCATGATATCCAAAAATTTGGTTCTTCATTCTACAACTAAGCACATAGAGATAAGACATCATTTTATTAGGGATCACATAGAAAAATGTGAAATTGAACTCATACATATCGACACCAAAGAACAAATTGCCAATATATTCACAAAACCCCAAAATACTCAACAACACAATGAATTAAGATTTAAATTAGGCATGCTTGAACTTAGAGAATAGACATATTCATAACTTATTTCAAAATAATAAATAGCAATAAAAATAGTGTTAGTTTGTAATAATCTAGAAGTCAATAATACGATAATTTATCATAAAGTTTTGTTCATGAATTGAATCTTTAATTATATATCATTTTGTTGCCGTGAATATTATTGTATTATGGATCATTTCGAGTTCATGACTGGAATTGTGAAACTCTATAATTAAGATGATATATATTCTTAAGAACTCACTAACCGAGGTAATTAGCAGGAACACTAATTAACCGTTACTAGGTTAGTATGTGAATTAAAAGATGGTTAAGTTTTACAAACCATTGACACAAGATGTCATTTTAATGACATAGATACATGTTCTAGGAACATGGTATTTGACAGACCTTGAATGAAACATTAAATAGAATTGTGTTCGTGTAATTAATGTTTTTATTCAGTGTCAAGTTCTACAGTATGAGGTATTTATCATTCCCACTAAGAAATATGTATGTGTAAGTGTTATCTAACGCTGTCCGTAAAAAGCAGTCATAACGGTAGCACTTCCATATGTATAGCTTAGTTGAAGAAGTGATAGTCTACCAAAAGTATTATTTGTCCCTCGTATTTTATACGAGCTATAGCATCACTGGGCCCCTTGGTAGAGTTAGATTATCTGCATGCGGTATAATTACAAGAGTAATTATATTTGATAATCTACTCAAAATCAAAAAAAGATTAAGTTAACAAGGATGACACACATCTACTTTGAAACTGATCTGATAGCTATGTGACAAAAGAACTGACACAAGTAAATTATTTACTGGATCGTGATATTGTACAGTACATGATCATCTGTGTAATTGGATGGTCATGATGTATTCTGCCAGATGCCTCTCATGATTATAGAAGTTAAAACAGTTTTAATTCTATTTACCAACATAACATGGATCCTGTTGGGTCACACCATATAGGAGTTAATTGGAGAATCTTATTATGATTGATTATAAATTGGTTATGATCAATATTAAGATGGTTATAATTAATTATACGAGTTATAATTAAATTATATTTGTCATGTTAAAAATGACAAAGCAAAAACTAATAGTTATAATTAGTTATACTTTGTATAATTAATCATAATTAATTGTACGTCATTTAGAATGACAAACAGAAACACAGGTTTGTTTATAAACGTGTTTGACATGTTGTATAAAAATTACCAAACGAAAACCATAAACGAATATAATTGTACATGACAATTATACATATTTGATTTGGATAGTTACTATTTACTATTCCTTTGGGTTAATGGGTTTAGAATTGATTAAACAAATCCAACCAATATGAAATAGCAAATAAATAGGTTTACGTTAGAATTGATTAAATGGATCTTCTTGATTCATTTAATCCGTAGCTTAAGTTAGATGTAAAAATTTTGTTTTACTCTTTCCGCACCTTAAGCAAATAAATAGGTTTGAACCGTCAAAACCCCAACATACTTAATCAATGGGTTTGAACTGTCAAAACCCAATAAATAGTTCATTTAAAAACTGTCCTGCAGGAACAAAACATTGGAACGTTTTGTAAAACGTCATAATGTTTTCATCATTTATTCTAAAAAATGTGCTCAACAGATAAAACGTTATAACGATTGTGAAAACGTTGGTAACATTTTGTGAAACTCCAAAAGTCTGAGAGCATCATATTTTATAAAATTAAAACGTTGGTAACGATTTTAAATCGTTGTAACGTTTTAGATAGATCAAGCTTATATTCTAAAAATATGCAAAAATCGTTGTAACGTTTTCGTAAATCGTTGGAACATTTTGCGTCTGATACTTAGCCAAAATCTGAGATAAGTTATTCTATCTAAAACGTTGTAACGATTGTGAAAACATTGGTAACATTTTATAAAACTCCAAAAGTCCGAGAGCACCATATTTTTAAATCCAAAACGTTGTAACGATTGTTAAATCGTTGGTAATATTTTTCTGACAAGGGTTAACTTTGTAAAAGTTTCATTCAAAACGTTATAACGTTTTCTTTAAAAGTTACAACGGTTATCTGACAAGGATCAAAATTGCAAAAGTTCAAATGAAAACATTGTAACGATTTACAATCGTTGGTAACGATTTAATTAAATTTCTAAAATTTCAAATTTACAAGTGAGTAGTTTTGAGACAAAACAAATCGTTGAGAAACCGTTGTAACGTTTTAAGCAAATAACGCAGTAATGCCCAAAACGTTACCAATGTTTTACCGTGAAAAGGGGTTTTTATCCAGATTCGATCCGCTTTCTCTCTTCTTCTTCTTCTAAACCTCACACCCCTTCATCTTCTCTCTTTCTCTCTCTACTCCGCCATTTTCTCTCTCTTCTTCCTCTAACTTCACCAAATCACCATTTCAAGAACAAATAACACCATCTTTCTCTCCTCTCTTTTCTCTACCCATATCTCTTCTCTAAATCTTCATTCTCTTTATATATATATCTCTCTCTCACCATAAACCCTAACCAAAACCCTACGCTCAACTCCGGCGATCCAACCATTAGATTGACGATCCGAGTTCATCACTACATTTCTCTTGCTTCCCTCTTCCTTGGTTGGTGCTTGATTCTTCAATTGGTAAATGTTCAAACTTTACTCAATCAAATGGCTCCAAAGAAATGCGTTGTCAGTAAGGGAAAGAAAAGGGCCCGTGTGGAGGGTGAGGATCATGGTAGAGATGGTAATATTGAACCAAATTGGGAATTAGAACAAACCAACCGGTACCTCTTTAGGGATGTTGTAGGGTATGAGAACTACATGTACTCATTTCGCAACCGTAAATTATCCAAGTGCTATTACTTTGATAAGTCAACTGTTACATTCCGTCCTCCTGAGGATAACAAGATCATCAATTACATAAATCATTGGAATTGGAACCCCATTTTAAGTTGTGATGAGTCTTTTACCAAAATTCTCACTCGTGTCTTCTATACAAATCTGAGGTTTCAAGATGAACCATTCATGCTCACTACTTGGATATGTGGGCAAGAAATTGCATTGTCTCTTGGAAACATAGCCACTTGGCTTGTAGTACCAAATGATGGCGAGGAAACATACCTTTTAAAGGGTTGGACCCGTATGGCTCTTGGTACGGCCGATCAATACAAAACATGGTTTGACCGAAACAATAGGGGTGGGGCACCTATCTATGTATCCAACCTTTTCTCTCTCCACCGGTTGCTTTTTAACTTTATCAGCAACATTCTCATTCCAAAAGCAACCCTCAAGACCAATCTCGAGTGGGGTCCAATGTATTATCTTCGTCATTGTATCCAAATGGACAAAACCTTTAACATCCCACATATCATCCTTCGCCATATGAGAAGTGCTTTAAAAAGCAAGGTGGCTTCATTACCTTATGCCAACCTAATTCATAGAATCATTCGGGCAAATGAGATAGTGGTACCCGAAAACCAACAATTGAAAAATTCAATTCATTTGGTTGATCGCTTGACAAAGATTGGTTGGGTTCAACAATATTCCGATTCGGGTCTAAGGCACTTTGCACCCGATCAGAAGGATATAAACTCTTGGATAAATACCATGGATGCCGCACCAAACCAATATTGGGATCCCGAGGAAGTTCTCCCACAAGAAACCCAAGAACAAGACCCACCGGTCAATTCTCAACCCTTCGCAATGCCTCCAATGGGTCCATTTGTACTCTCACAAGGACCTGAAGCTCAAATGGAATTTCTTTACCGTGAGATGCATGCTCAACGGCTTGAGAGTCAAGCAATGAGAAGGGAGCTGCAGCAAGTTCGACAACGAGTCAATTGCAATTACAGGGAAATTAGTTTGCTCCATGAATCGCAATCAAGTCTCACACAACGATTCATCAAACAATACGGTGTCGAAAGCACTTCGGCATCTCAACCAATTCCTCCACCTCAACAAGATGGAAATGAAGATAAAGAGCTTGATGATCCCATTGATGAGGAGGTTCTTGAGGATGATGGTGAGGATGAGAAGCTAGAAGATATGGATGCGGAAAGAAACGATATGCATAATGATTAGTCGTCATTTTAAAAAACTTTCTCAAACTCTAGCTTTAAAACTTAACTAAATTGATTGCTATGCTTGGTTGCATGAACAATTGTTGTTAGTTGCATGTTTAACTTCAATTTTAATTAGACTAAATTGTGTTGAATTGGTTTAAATTGCTTGTGTATTTGCTTGTGTTAGTTAAAATTATTGTAATTATTGGTTAGTTATGGTTTAAATTGCAAAAGTTATTGAATTGTTGCAATGATAAAAAAAATCTGGGGTTTAAATGCAAAATGATAAATTGCTTCACTTGTTGAAATTGCTATATCTTGGAAATTTGTTTATTGATGATTGATATGTATGAGATGTAGGAATTTATATGAATAGTATGAATTGATAACTTGTCAAGGACTAAATTGCAAAATTATTGAATGTGTGTATATATGTGTAGATCTTAGAACCTTGATGAGTTATATGATATGTTGAGATGCATGAAATGGATTGACATATGCATTGATATATACACTATGATATGCATGAATTAATTTATTAATTGACAATCCTTGCCTTTTCAAAAATTGCGAATTCAAATGAAATTGTCAATTGTCATGTAAAATGTTAGAAAAATTCCTCAATTTTATTTCATTTGGGCCTTATTGGTATTATATTACTAAATTGAGGGGGAGTGCATAATTTGAGGGGGAGCACTTTAAATTAGTGCTATTTTTTTTTCACCCTTTCGTCGATTTCCAAAAAGGGGAGAAATTGGTACAAATGACTTGACATGCAAAATCAAAATTGGATAAACAAATTTTGAAAATTTTCAATTTATGCACTTACTCGCATTGTATGTTTTTGCAAATCGTCAAAAGGGGGAGATTGTTGGTTGAACAATGATATTTTTCGTCTATTTGACTAATTTGCAAAAACATACAATCATCGAATTTTACGATTTCTTCTACTTTTAAAGATATGTAGGTTCAAGTCAAATGCAATTACATTATGGAGAGCTTGGACTAAATAAATCATGAAGACATTTCTGAAGAACATAAATTGTAAAATCAAAAGCTTAGTGAAGTAAGCTTGAGTCTGTTTAAACGGGGACAAATGATACTAAAACGTTGTAACGTTTTTTCAGCAATTCTTGATCAAAACATAGAGGAAACCTAAAAAGTTATAACGTTTTAAAATTGTCAGAACTACTAAAGGACAGCTGTTCAGAAACAACCTGAAACATTACAACGTTTTTGCAAAACGTTATAACGTTTCAGATATGTCAGAACGTTAAAAACAGCTATATCAAATTCAAAATCGAGTCAAAAACGTTATAACATTTTGAGAAACGTTGTAACGTTTTAATTAATTCTGACCTTCAAAAATCATGTTTTTGATCAAGATTTTTACAGTACAAAACGTTATAAAAACATTATACAATTGTTGTAACGTTTTTGATCATTTGCTGAGCTATCAGAAAATTAAAACCCTAAAATCGTATTTGAACAAAAACGTTGTAACGTTTTATGTCAAATAGTTCATTCTGGAGCTGACTCTATAAATAGTTGATTGGGCTTTCTTCCCAATTCATCTCAACCGACCCTAATCATTTTAAAAGTGATTTTCTAAGAGCTTAGCCTACTCCATTGTTGTGAAAGCTTAAAACTTCAAAATCCCTCAAGCAACCTCAAACCTACTTCACTAATCTTGATCTAGATTAGGTTAGAGTGATCTATTGAGTGTTTCTTTTGTGTTCTAGACAATCGAGAGCTTGTTCTCATCTCTTTGAGTTGGCCGTTTGACTTCTCGCTTGGTGTATAAGGGCTCAACGGTTCACAAGTTATAATCATTTCGTATTGGGTAATAAAAAGGGGCACCACAGCCTTTGTTTTGCCGAACTCTGTTATCATCTCGCGTGTTAAATTTCTCTAAACTTATATATTTACTTTCAATTGCAATTTAATTTCAGTTTTTGAGCAATTAGAGGTGCCCCTAAGTGCAACATTTTTATCATTTTTTTTACCACTTGACATTGTAGCAAATGAACTCGAAATTTCAAAATTTTGCATGTACATATATCACTAATGAAGTACATAGATTTTAACGGTTTGGATTCGACGTTTGAAGTCGATCCAATATAGTTTTGGACAGGGGTGTATCTACTAAATCACAGGGAAGGCAACCGCCCCCCTGGATTTCGAGTTTTAGTGGTGATCTATTGGTACCGATCGACTTTGCTCCTTCCTGAAAAAAATTTTGTCCCCCTTTGGATGTTTGATTTGTAATTTGGGTTAAATTTAGTGTTAAAATCAAAATAAATTTCTTGAATATGATTGGTAATATTAATTATAAGTTATATATAGGCTCAGAAATTATAAGTCAAGATATTGGAAAATATAAGTAAAAACATTGTTTTTTTTTTTTATCGAGTACCCAATTAGTTAATGGATTTAAATTTAATAAGTTATTTAAATCCGATTCGATATTTTTTTGTTCCTCCAATAAAAATTCTGAGACCATCTTTAATTTTGAAGTTGTACTCATCAAACTTTCTTAGTGAACACGTTACAGCCTAGCTTGAATGATTATAGAAGATTATTTTGTGCGGTACACAACTAGATAAGAATTCATGAAGACGGTAGGCTGTGAATCAATGAATGCCGCACACATGGTCAGAATATTATAGCGGCCCACTTGCATGCCATGAGTCACGATAGACAAAAAAAATACATATCAACTACCTGCATCATTAATTAGCTTACTTCCCATGCCAGCTGTTTCCCTTGGATTCTCACCGTCAATGCCGCGTCTTCATGTCCTTGCTTGGATATCATTGTAGTGCCAGTCACAGAAACAAGGCAGTTTGGAAAATTCTGAGCCAGATTTTCAATTTATTGTTGAGATCTCTCACCTCGCAAACGCTCCTTGCTGCCGAACTCTTAATGCCTTGTTTCTATATACTTGGTGCGTCCTGACGACTTTCTTTGGAGGCGCTGACCATGGTTCTCTTCTAGCAAAGAACCAGACTACATGACCGTATGATCAGCTCCTCCAAGTCGTCAGGACACACCAAGTACATAAAAACAAGGCATCCCATCTATATAGGAGTTCGGCACCGAGGAACAATGAACCGGTGGGTCTGCGAGGTCACAAATCCCAATAATAAATTGAGAATCTGGCTCAGTACTTACCTGACTGCGGAGATGGCCGCTCGAGCGCATGACATTAATTGCAGTGATGGCACTGCAGGGCTGCTCTCCTTCCTTCCTTCTAGTGTTGTGCATGAGATGAAGCAGGCAGCTGCCGAGGTTGCCGAGGCACTCCACTCAAGGGATTCGTCAGACCTGGCCGAGAATGTCTCCATCATCAGTTCAGAACTTCAGATGGCAGAGGAGAAGGAAGTGTCTTCGTCGCTGATGCCTAAATCTACCATTAATAGTGGTTGCCTATGACCAAATGGAATTTAATAATTGGGAGAACATGGAGATATGAATTCGAGACTGTAGGGGTTCTCTTGTTGAGGGATTGAGCAATTGAGAAAATTGAGGTCGAGATTTATATTTATTTTTTAGTTTGAAAAAGTAAATTAAAATAGTGAATTAATTATGACACATAAACTGGGAATAAGGAGTTGATCGCAATATTAATTAACTATAATAGCAATTATGAATAAACCTTTCAGAAAACTGTCTGAACTTTGGTCATAAATCATAACAGTGTGTTAACTCTTTGAATTGGAAATAAAAGAAAAGGAGAGTATAGCTAGTCGGATAATAGTTTTGCGTAGTCTAGAACAGTTTCCGATAGAAAATAGAACAGTCCTTTTTTGATGGTTGGTGGCAAATAGCCATCCAACAAATTGTTTTTTTTAATGGTTGGTGGAAAATAGCCATCCAACATTTTGTATTGATAAGAAAAAGTATTGACAGTGCCAGATAATCTGGTATCACAAAAAATAAACGTCTCAACTATAAGCTAAAAAGAACACTGATGAAAACTAAAAAATATCTAGCATGATCATGATCTCTACACTTGTCGTTTTCGGATCTCTGCTCCCTCTTATCAGCACGTTTGGTTCCAAATGTGAATTTCCAGGGCCATATCATTGATTAGACCTTGCACTGTTTTTGTTGATTTTAGCAGAAGTATAAGACAGACAGAGTTATGAATATTTTATATTGATATTGATCTGTTTTTGTTATATCTTTCTTACAATCTGTCATATGATAGCCTCTACACTCATTGTACCGTTAAAGTTAGTTCCAACGGTTACTTTCTAATTTAACCTTCTATATTTATTCTATTCTCAACAGTTTTACTCTTCTGAGAGAAGATTCTCCTATTTTTCTCCTTCCACAGGGCCCAAAGCCAAGCAGCCCACACCGTGTCCCAATGCACTCGTGTCTCGCCCGTCAGGGACCGTCAGTTTATCTACCAAAAACCTGTAATCTTACCTGCCCATGCGCTGTAACCTGATGTTGGTTTGTGCCAGTAGACCCCCTCCAAAATAGAGTGGAGTATTGGCACTCCCACAGAATGCAACTATGTGAGTTCTCGTTTATATCCCGGAATGATGCTACATCCCCTCCTGAATTCTGATCTGGATTTCCTGTGTGAGGATTCTGTTTTGAAACATTAGCCAGACGAAAGTCTTAACTTTCGTAGGGACCTTGATTTTCTAGAGGGCAGACTGGTGTGGCCTTGTGGGTTTACAATTCCTGTGTTGTGCATCATTTTATATCCTGAGGATGTTGTAAAGCATCTCTGTGCGCTCCATCGCCATACTTTTTTGGTCATCTTGCGTTTCGATTGAAAGTTTGAAACTGCATAGAAAGGCTTTAGAGGTGTAAGGGCTGTACTTTGTTATCTTCTTCTTTTTTTATAAGAAATATTTTGTTACCAGTACTGTGTCCAAAGCAATGTTTCCCAAAAACCATCTCCTTTTCCAGTTCTTTCCATTGGAACCCACCAACTCTTGAGCAAGTAACCAATGTCCAATGAGATGGTAGAGTTCCAACACTCTCTTACTCCTTTTCTTGTTCTCTTGGATGATCCATGAAGCTAAGAAAAAATTATAAAAGTATAAAAAATGCAAAAAAAAAAAAAAATTGCAGGTACATTTTAAGATCATGTTCAACGGTTCATATTGACTGTTTAGACTTTAAAAATTAATATATGAGTTCATATTGCAAATCATTTTTGTAATATGTATATTACCATAGCCTCACTCTAAAGAAAAGAAAATGCCACTGCAACACAAAAATTATAAGAAGAAGAAAAAAAAAATTGTAGAAGTAATGTTTTTCTGAAGAAATTTTATAATAATTATTTATTAAGTTAACATTACTGCTTTAAAACCTTATATGATATTTTAGTTTTTATGTATTAAGATAAATTCATGAAATAATTCAATAAATGATCAAAGCCACTTGGTATAAAAAAAAATATATAGCCACCAAATGCAAGTTCTTAAAAGGCTTTTCACAACAGCAGATTTTGAATTTCATTAACAACGGATCCATAAATGGAACCAGGCCAGTGAGGCCCAAAACAAGAGAATGCCCAAGTTCCTTTCTATGATACCTTTTATTGTATTTTCAATTTGGGCCAGACAACGCGAGAAAGCCCAATTAAGAATGCGTGTCCAATTTCAGTATATATTGTACAGCCGAACTCAAGTAGTTATTGGAGTTTCTTACATTCACAAATTTATTTTGTAATTTATACTAGAGCACGGTTGAAATGTCTCATGCTTTGTATGACTTATTTGGACCTCATGCTATTATCTTCAAATTTTTAAATTTAAACAGATAACCTGAACCGCTCAACGTGATTTCTATAATATAATGTACATGGAATCAAATTTTATATTGCTTGAAAATTATTATATTATTCCACAAATATTTTTTTTAATTAGAAAACAAAGGTAACATAAAGTACGAATATAATTCACATATTCAATCATTATTGCAAACAAAATATTTTTTTTCTTATTAAACTTGTTATGTAATTACTAGGGTTGTTCGTTGGGTCCGGTCTAATCGTTTTTAAACCGAATCAAGTGAGTTTGGATTAAATGATTCGGTTGTTCTGGTTAATGGATCTATTTGGTTCATTTTTTTAAAACCAGTTTAATTGTTCGGTTCATTTTAGATAAATTTTATAACCGGTGAGACCGAACCAATCAAAACTTTTAAACTAGTTCGCCGTCTAAATCAAAATTTTAATAAATCTAAAAAATTACAACATGATGCATATTTCAATTTTAAACTGGTTAGACTGAACCAAAAAAAAAAATTTAATCCATGTAAAAAACATAACAATTTTTTTTTATGATTAATGTTCTTATTTCGGTTCAACCGAACAAAATGATATTTAGTTCAGATTGTTCAATTTGGTTTTAATTCAGTTGAAAAAATTATTTCGATTGGTTCGATTGTATTTTGGAAAACCGAATAAAACTTTAGTTTATCTATTTTATTTAGAGTGATGCTTCTATGGACCAAAGGACTTATTTGTAAAATGAACATATTTTTATTTTCAAAGTTCAAACAGTCGATCCGAACCGTTCATCTTGTTCTCCATATTAATATGTGCTTGGAGACAAAATTTTACATTTTTCTGAATTTTTTTACTATTTATTAAGATGGGTACAAAATTTAATTGTCTGAATTTGATATTTTTTGTACCCATCTTAATAAATAGTAAAAAAATTCAGAAAAATATATAATTTGGTCTCCAAGCACATATTAATATGGAGAACAAGATGAACGGTTCGGATCGACTGTTTGAACTTTGAAAATAAAAATATATTCATTTTACAAATAGGTCCTTTGGTCCATAGAAGCCTTTGCCTTTTATTTTAATTTAAACAAAACTGAACCGATGAACACCTCTAATCACTACAAGTTGTTTAAGGAACATTAAATAATAATTACCAACGTAATCATATCTTTAATCAAATGATATCAACAAAAAAGTATTCTTCTCTCTATTCATACATAATTATAATACAAACGGACATCCAAAAAAACAAAAATTAAGCACTAAAATATATATAATTATCAACATTCGTATTCCGTATCCAAACAAATTATATATGTATTCATATCCATATTAGTAAACGGTCCATATTTAAATATTTTAATCCATAAAAATTAAAATACAGATTCAGATACAAATTGATAATATCTGACCCTTTGTTACTCCAGACAGGATTCAAAAGGATATAAATAGAAGTAAAATAACTTTTTGAAAATAGAAAGGTGCGGATCACAACAAATCCGGGTTATTTGCTGGAAAATTGATAAAGCAAAATCACTCTCTTTTATCAGAACATATGTTCCTCTTTTGCTTATTATATATATAGAGGAAGAAAGATAAGAAACCTACCATTAATTAATCTGACTTCAAAAAGGCAAATAATTAGCCATATTTATGAAATGGACCTATCAAACAGAGAATAAAAAAAAAAAAAAGATATCTCTGTGCTAAGTTGCTAACTAACCCACCAGCAAGTTCTGGCATTTGCAAATCAAAAATATCTTTGGTTGTGTTATAAACGGCCTTTCAGTTCTTGCCAAGACACCAAAATATTTGACTCTTCAAGCAAATTATCTACTATTCTTTTTTGTCTTTTTTTCCCTTTTTTCCAGGTAACAAATCTACTATTTTTATTTACATGGCTCCAAAAAAGATTTTATTACCTGTTAGAGAGGATCTGTGCATGATGTGCATGTCAGGATTCTGTCTTCTCTATATTTTTATATACCCCCACAAACTTGTAGTGAATCACTAAAATATGAAAGGTAACTAGGTAAGTATAATAATATAAATAGAAATAATCTCCAAATGTGATGACAAAAAAGAAGCTCATAGCTGGTGGATCAATCGAGATCGGTTCTAAAAAAATTTGTAATTAGCTCACTTATTTTTTGTTTGACTCATTATTAGCAAGTTTAACTTTGACTTAGCTCGTGCTAATTCAATTAACTTTGACTTAACTCATTATTTCTCGACACTTTTATTCTTTTTGTGTCCAACATGAGAAGATGAAGTTAATTATATGAAAAAGATAATTTTTTTTCCTGGCTCGTAGTTTGGACATGGCTCACAATACTAAATCAATGAAAATATGTGATCTATGTGCGGCTCAACTTGGCTCGTGATTGACTCGTCTTGTTAACAATCCTATCCAAACTAGAGGCCAAGAAGTTCAATTTCTGAAAAGTTAAAACCAAAAACAATTTTTTTTTTTTGAAAATCTTCACAAAAGTTACGAAGTCGTGAGAGGAAATCAAACTCTCAATATTTCAGTACAACAATCCTACGATTTTTTTTTTTTCTGGTTAACTGTGCTACCTTCTTTTTCTCTAAAAACAAAAATATTGGTGAGTGATTTCTCAATGCCACACCATTTTGAGATGGTAGTCGCCACAGATGATCCTAGGTTCCTAGATAGAGAGTTACTAATGAGTAATGAGCCTCCAATTGAGGTGCCATTTCAAGCAAAAAAAAAAAAAAAAAAATTTTGAGGTGCCATTGCCACTTGAGTCAGTAAAGTCCATTTTGGGACACAAGACAAATTGACAACACCAAATTAAAGATGAATGAAAAGAGTAGACATATGACCCAATCACCCATTTATGATCAATTCTCTGTTCAATACGTCATTAATGTTTTCGTATTATTGCATTAAAGTTGGTCCCTTTGCATTCCCAAATTTGCAGATCACAGACTGTCCATTTGTGACTGCTATTCCTTTGGTTCTGACACGTCAGCAAAGATATTTTGGCCACTTGTTCATTTGTAGAAAGTTTTTATATTGGTGGTCTATGGAAAGGTTGATATGATAGGGGCACAAAAATTATTTGATTCATTTTATTTGTCTGTTAGAAATATTTAATGTGCAATGAATGATGTCAAAGATCACCCAAATAAATAAATAAATTATACAAAGAAAGCAACAGAAGAAATAGAGAATTAATGGTGGATTCAAATATTAATTTGTTTAATAAATAGGGGCTTAAATAATTTGTAATAATTTGTTTAGCTTGGACCGTCCAAACTTAAATAATTTGTGTATTGTGTTTAGAGTCCAATATAAAATAAGTTGATGGGGTTTTGGTAAAACATTCTGTCATCCACAACTTGATTGATTTATTTCATAATTTTTAAATCACACCATCCAAAAAAATGAAAAAAAAAAATCCTCCATTTTGTTTATTTAGAGAGTAATAAACATAATGTACCATAAATAGATATAGATGCTGTGATTTTTGCACAAAAATATATACATATAAAAATATACACTGAATGGTTATGAAATAATAATTAATAAGTATTATTATGTTATTATTTAAATATATTAAATTAATAATTATAAATAAGAATAATTGTATTGATATCAAACGCTAGCAAGAAGTAATTAAAATAAGGGATAATTGTGCCATTGCCACTCCAAAACCTCATATTTTGAAAATTGCCATTGCAAAGTTGGAGTTCTTGCTAATGCCATTGTGAACTTGTTTTATTCCTATTTTTGCCATTGTTATACAATTCTTATACTTTTTTTATTAAAAATAATCTGAAAAATTCTTTTTGAAATACGTATTTCTGTATTTCCCATTATACCCCTCAGTTAAAATGAATGCAGCCTCCTCTCTTCTCTTTCACTACAAAGAATAAAATTCACAATTAATTTTACTACTAACCTCATCAAACTGCGCCTCCTAAATTTTGCAGAATTGAAGTGTAAAATAAATTGGTACAGACAGTTCAATACTAAGAAGAACCACTAAAAGCTTACAAGTATCAAGATAAATTCGCTGGTACAGTAATCCTTGATCTATACTCAACTTTATAACAGGTAGTGAAAAGAAAGAGTACCTTCAAAGATGTGAATTGAACACTGAACTAATTAAACAAAACTCGCTCGTATCACCCTGGGGCTAACATCTGACTGGGGCTCAGAGCAAACCCCGAAACCTAGGTCACATAGAGAACACAAACCAGGGATAGAGGAGCAGAAAGTAACGGAGCTCGAGAAAGAGAGGGAAGTGCGCTAATGGCTATTAATTGCTTCAATTGAGGGAGTGCTCCCGTTGGGAGAGAAGGGTTTAGGGTTGAATCAGTACCGGGTTGCGAGAGGGGTTGAGTCCGAATGGTTGAAGCAAGGTAGGGTTCATGGGTATTTTTGTCATTATCATATTTTTTTTTTAAAGACTAATTATGTATTTGGGGCAAAAATAGAAATAAAACAAGTTTACAATGGCATTAGCAAGAACTCCAACTTTGCAATGGCAATTTTCAAAATATGAGGTTTTGGAGTGACAATGGCACAATTATCCCTTAAAATAAAATATCCCAGAATAATTCTACAGTATAGCTGAATATCCATTATAGTATACATTTCCATAACAATTCAGATGTATATTTAGATATGATTTTTTTTTTAAATAATCTCGTAACAACCGAACAAATTTTAAAATAAATTAATTCATGAAAAAAAAAAAGCACAAAGTATTTATCTGTAGATTCTCCTCACATGGATAGACTAACATCGGTTGAATGCATATCGAAAGAGATAAAGAAATCATTTTCCAACCTATAAATGCAAGAAAATTCCATAAAATGTTAGATTTTTTTTTTCTCTTTTTCTGATAGCTACTTCAAATCCCTTTTTTTTTTTTTTTTTTTTTTTTTGCTTCAACCTTGTTGTTAATCACCGTAATACTCAATTTGCTAATTTAATTTTTAATTGATTTTTCTGGTAATTGAATAACAATTGTACAAATAAAAATCTTGTTATGAAATAATAATAAATATTAATAAAAACAATTACATTGATAACATGTATTAATTTTTAAAAAACAGGATTTTGCACAACAATTTAGCGGTAAAATCGAACATTTATTTTCACACATTTTCATAATAATTTTAGCGTATATTTATGGATTTTTATTTCCATAAATTAATTTATATATTTTGCTACTCATAAAATTTTATTCTACGTAATTCTTTGACAACCGAACAAATCCTAAAATACAATATTTCATAAAAATAAAAATAAAACAAGGTATATCTCTCTTGGATATATTATGTGACAGGTGATAACGTTGGCCGGAGGCGTATTGAAGGAGTCAAAAGAATCATTTTCCAACCTATAAATGCAAAGCAAATTCCATAAAATGTTAGATTTTTTTTTCTTCTCCTTTTTTCTTCTATTTTATGATAAGAGGGTTCAAATGCCTTCATTTTTTTGTATCTCCATCATGCCTCTATTTTTAAAAGTTTTAATAACTCAAAATTAAAACTTAAAAGTCAAAATAAAATCATTGGATGTGATCTATGTTATTTTCTCTATGTGCTCATAAAAAATTATCATATTTTAATTTTGTTTTTATGTGAATCAATAAGTTGAAAAATCAACGTCTCTAAATTATTCACATTAGTACATTTTTTACTAGCTCTTGATGACAAACAAAATAAAGTTGGAATGTCATAAATTTTTATACATGCATAGATAAATTGATGCAGATCATATCTAACGGTTTTAATTTGACTCTTAAATTTTAGATTTTGAGTTATTAAAGCTTTTAAAAATAAAAACATGATAGAGGTACAAAAAATGAAGGCTGAAGGGTGATGATACTAAAACCATCAATGTTTTTATTAACACAACAAATTCAAATATTTTACTTGTATGAACAAAGTTGTCCTTATTTAACTACTCTCTAAATTTCATATATCTTTTAAGATGTAGTTTTTTTTATATTAATAGTCATGTTTATTATTTTATTTTCATACTAAACGTGTAATGCAATCTTCTTATTGGGCATTAATGTTTAATTTTGTTTTCTCAAAATTTTGAAAAGTATAACTACAATAATTAACCAAACAATCATTTCTGGCAGATAGAATCTAATTAATCAAAATCATTTGTATGTGATTTCTTATTTGGACTAAAATTAATCTTAATCATTTGTATATGATATTAATGAATAATTTGTCTTCAATTTTAGAAATAAGACTAAAATAGATTATTAAATTACATAATAACAGAATATATAATCATACTAAATTACATCAAATGGACAGAAATATTAAATGCTAGAAATAATATCTCAACATAAATTAATTAATAAAAGAGTCCAACCTCCGACTAATCTCGACATTATTTTGAGACAAAAAAAAAACTCCATTGCAATAATAATCTTATGTTTTTCAATTGGTGTTATTTTGAATATGTCTATGCTTTAATAACATAGTAAGAACAAACTAATCATGCTCAATTTGTTAAACATAATTGTAATATAGTAAAATTAAATTTATACTTCTTCTACTAAATATATTCAAACAAAATAGGATCAAAATACATATATAACTAAAGATAAAATCATTGATGTACATTCAAAGATACGTGATTTATTTTTCCTTTTGTAGTTATTTTAAATAAGGTAAAATGTTAACAATGAAGTATATAGTAACTAATAAATAATTTTGTACTAGAAAATTGCATAATTTCCCGGAAACAAAAATGACATTGGAAAGCTATATGTATGTATGTATGTATGGAGGGGCAAAATTGTCTACAAAATTTAAAAATTTAAATTATTGTGTTAATATCATCACCCCATTTGAAACCTCCTGTTTTATGATAGCAACTTTTAAATCAAATTGACAAATATAGATCATTTGGTAGTCAAGTTGGTAGGGTAAGGATGTCTCTGCGCCGCTTCTTTGATTTTTTTTTGGGACCCACAACATGGGACATTTGAAATCAATGAACCTATCACCTATGCATACACTTTGTAAATTTGTACAGGTGTATGTGAATTAGCAGTGAAAACCATCAAATGATGTTGACCATTTTTTTTTTTTCACCTGATAGCCCCTATCAGGCTTTCAAAAAAAAGATGTTGACCATTTTTTATCAGTGTCATTTGAAAAAAAAAATTAAAATTGTACCATGAAGTTAAAAAAAAAATCATTCAAAATAATAACACTTTTGTTAGAATTTTGGATTTGATGAAACATTAGCAATGACAGTGTTTCATCATATTAGAAATTTTTAATAGAGTTTGGTTAGTGTTTTCACACAGAAGATATGAAACGCTAATGTCTTGGTCATAAACTGAAATTTTTTTAATTTGATACCAGTTAGGGTGGAAAAAAAGCTTTTAGCTAGTGGCTTGATCGTGACTCGTACTTGACTTGCTTGTTACTAAATCGAGTTAGTTTATCACTAGCTTAGTCCAGAATTAACAAATTCAAGCTAGGATTTGGCTTGCTTGCTAGTTTGGTTTGACATTAATTTGTGAATTTGTATGAATTTGTGTGCATTTTATACTGTTTAGCTCAGTTCAGCTTGATTTAGCTCGATCTAGAAAGTTTTAAGAATTTTTTTTTTCTTAAAACAAGATCCAATCAGCCTAGCGAGCCAGCTCGTCAACTCACAAGCTAGCTCGGACTAACTTGTCACAAGTTCAAACTGAGGTTTTAACTCAGATGCCCTAGATCTAGCTCGCTCGACTGTAGCTTGGTATAGAATTAACAAGTTAAACTAGAACCTAGCTCAGACCGAGCCAGCTCGATGCCACCTCTAGATACCATAGTATATATTTTTAATTTTACTGATAACCAGTGAAAAGGGGTTTCACAAAAAAAAAAAAAAAGAAAGTATTGCACTTGGTATTTTAGTCAAAACACTTAGATGCTGATTAATCAAGTGGGTCAGGTCCTCAATCAATCCAATCTAGATTCTGGTTTTTAATTTTATATTCATCAGACCTCTAGATGTGAAATGATATAACCTAAATTATCTCACCTAACAACTTAAATTATTACAGTACTGTTCAAGATTTCACTAAAGCTGAAGAGTGAATCTATGGTATTATGCATATCACAGGTTGTTACTGTGCTATGGTTTTATATTCGAGTTTTTAAATTCTAACGGTCGATCCGAACTGTTCATCTTGTTCTCCATATTAATATGTATTTGGAGACCAAATTTTACATTTTTTGAAATTTTTTTACTATTTTTTTTAGATATTTAGAAAATCACTTGATCTGAAAATTCTGGACTATCCAAAAACAATGATTTTTAATAAGTCTAAAAAAATAGTAAAAAAATTTCAAGAAATATAAATTTGGTCTCCAAACACAAATTAATATGGAGAACAAGATAAATGGTTCAGATCGACCGTTAAAATTTAAAAACTCAAATATAGAATCATAACACGGTGCCAAATCGTAATATGCATAGTACCATAGACTCACTCGAAGATGAATCCGAAGATGAATCTTTAGTACTTTAGTACTGTGCTGCAGTGGACCAAGTTCATTCAAATTATTAAGTGACTTATATTTATAATGATATTATATTGTACGAGGAAATACTTTTCTATGTATTAACCAAAGAATAATTTGATTAAATCATTGAAAATGATATAAGGAATAAAAGACAATAAATTAAGCTGCTAGCATTAAATGCGCCGGAACCAGGAAATCTAAGGATAGATCCTCTATTATTTAATTTTTAATTTTAGGCCACTTGAAAATTGCTTTGAATATATATATATTTTTTAACTTATCCATCAATAACATGTTGTCACATCATTTGTCAACACCAACTGTCAATATTATCAGATGCTAATTTTATTTTTGTATATGATTTGAATTTAATAAAAACTTGCTAGTATTATCAATGGTTGGTTATTAATTTTTTTGGATATAATTCACACTTAATATAGAGAATGAGTCTATGATAATATTAAATAGTATATTTATTTTCAAAGTTCAAATAATTGAGCCAATCCGTTAAATATAATCTCTATATGAAGATATACTTGTGACCAAATTTTACATTTTTTATGAATTTTTTTTGTATTTTTTAGATAGATAGAAAATTACTTGATCTTAAAATTCTGAACAATCCGAAAGTAGCTAGTGATTTCTACATATCTAAAAAGTATTACAAAAATGAAAAAAAAATTCAAGTACATTTTCATATAGAGATAATGTTTAACGGTTTGAATCAACTGTTTAAATTTTAAAAATAAAGATATAAATTCATAGCATAAATCGATCCGTAATATGCATATTACATAACCTCACTCTAATTAAAATATAATTTAAAATTGCAGCAAAAATTCTGTTAATTTGTCTGCCCAATTTGGATCTCAATCTAGCAACCCTTGTCATTGTTCCCTTTCATAATAAAGTAAAGAATGATTCCAAATTTGTTTGCCACAAAACAACTTTTTGGCACATCAAAATCATTTTTTTAACTGAATTTCACCACACAAAATGATACTACCAAGTATTTGTAATGAAATTTGAGGCAATTTGTACCTCAATTTATGTAACCTGCTTCATTCTCTTTCACAAAAAAGAGGTTTAATTACTAGTCAATTCTACCATACATACATCTAAGTACACAACATGGTATCATTATCTCAAATAAAATAATACTATGAAAATGATAGGAGTATCTACATTAATTATATTCTTATAACTTGCTGCATTTAAACTACTTTTATAAAGTTCACATTTTGCTTTCATAGAGCTGTGCTTGAATTAATACAGACCGTCTATTGCTTTTGTACTATTTCATATCCAAACCAAGAGTTTATATAAGACAAATAGATTGATGGTGCATCTAATCATTTATTTACCTTTTAAGACTTTATGCTTAAGGTCATAATCAGAAGTTGCTATAAGAAATATCAATATATTATAAAGCATATAACCTTGCTAATGGAGTACAGTTGCAACCAACTAATTATTATGTTTTTCTGTTTTAAATTTGAGTATTTTAGATTTTATTTTTTATTTTTATTTTTCCTGTTTTTAACTAGATTGGCAGCTTTATTATTATTATTTGTTTCTGTAAATATAAACTGGTACACAATGGGATTTGAGGGATGTATGACCGTCATCTTTTTCTAAAAGAACATAATAATTATTGTGTTATAAATTTTAGTATTAATTATACTTTGGTAAAGTGTTGTTGCTCCAAAGTTTTAATTCTTACTTTGTTTTTTTTTTTATTGCTATTTAGTTGATATAATTATTGATATTTAATCAATATAATTGTTGTTATGTTTTTCACTTATTTTTAGGAGGTTTATAAATTAATATTAATGCATTCATTCTTCACAATTACTTTACAAGCTGTAAAGAAGAAAAAAAAATGTTTATACTTAATTTTAATTTAATGTATCCATTTTTCATCATTTTTTTACAACTTAACTTTATATTAAATTATTCAAAAAATTATAAACTATACATGTGAACACATCACTTCTGAAGTTAATCGATTTTAATATTTTGAATTTGTAATTTAAAATCAATCTGACAGGTTTTGAAAAAAAATGTTCGTTTGATGCAAACTTGTAGTATCTGGAGATGTGTATTAGCCAGATGCTTCCATCTTACTTTCTAATTAAAATTAGCACCACTAAAAAAGAGGGCCACAAGAAGGATCATTTTTCCATAAAGAATACAATATTAACAATATTTTACATATTTACATGGTTGAGAGTTATCATGGGGGGGGCAGCACAAAGGTTAGGAGAGAGCAAATTTTTCAGTTTAAAAAGAAAAACACAATTCAGTCAACAGAAGACCAACCCTTACCAACCCACGTGTCACCGTTCTATTGGATGATTCAGTCGGCCTTCTCCATGCTGAATTCATATTCTCTGAGATATCTCAAACTTTGCTTGACTTTATGGAAAATTCCAACCGTTTAAATACGTTCTGCACGAATCTCAAAGCATACAAATACTGACCCCCTACATCACCCCCGAATACAAACCGGACACGTCGGTCACGCAAAGGTTGAGATATCTCAGAGGATGCGCACTCCTCTATGCTAATATTCCCACGTGAAGTATGATCTACTGTGACCCCTCTCTGTACTCATATAGTAATATAGCTCATATTTACTACCAACAATACGAAAAGCAACACAACTCAGTCAACAGAAGACAAAAACAGAACCACCCACGTTTTGACGTTCCATTGGGTCCTTCAGTCTTGTGGGGCCCTCTCTGTGCTAATATTTCCCACTTGAAGCATGATCTACAGTGGCCCCTGCATGTCTCAACATTTTTTTATTCTTTGTTTCCAAACAGAGCGGATCTAACAAATTAATAGTAGTTTGGGTTTGGTTTGGCAAGTTAAAAGTTCGTGATTCGAGAATAATTTTGGTGTAATTCAGAAATAATTCGGTATCACAATAAAAAAAAATTAAACTAAAAAAAACCAAAAAAAAATTTGTATTTTTTTCGCATTTTATTCAGTGTTCGGTTTGGAAACGTCAAAAAAAAACAAATAACTCGCGAATTGTGTTACTATGGATCTGACGGCTCTTAAATGTCTTCTGTTGTCTATTGTGAAAGATCCAAGGGTCAGATTCTATTATTTTGTGGTTTCTCTATACTGTTTCAGTTTGGCACCCATTTGTTGCTAAACGAATCTCAACAATTTCAAGCTCATATCCTCTGCATTACCTCACCGTTTGAGAGTTTAAATTTGAGCAGTCAGATCAAAATTGGGTTCAAACTTGTAATGCACGGGTCTTTTAAATTCTGTGCCAATTTGTAATCAATGGACCGGATTCAAGTTTAGACGGCAAGGTACCTTAAGTGATAACCTGATCATGTAGACTAAGATCTGGTTTGTCTAAATTAATCTGACACGAATCTCAAAGCAGACTTTTCTATGTTCCAAGTTTAAATTTTGATCTTACTGTGAGTATTCTACACAAGGATATCTCTCTGGATTAGGGGTGAAAACGGTTGGATAGTTGTAAATCATATCTGTATTTTTTTTTTTTTCTGAATATGGATACGGATGCAAATCAAATATATATTTTCTAATACTATTATTTATTAAAACATTTAAATATTATTAGAAACTAGAAAAGTTCATAATATTTAATTATAATGTTGAATAATATTTTTTTTCATAAGATATATTAAATTATTTTATATATATCAATTATTTAGATACGGATAATTAAAATTTAAAATCATATCCGTATCATCATCAGTGCAGATATTCAGATATCTGTATTTAGTTTTTGAATAAGAATCTAAATTTGATCGGATAATATCTGATATGTTTCAACCCTTCTCTGGGGAATGGACTCCATTGCTATTCTCTTCTCGTGAACAATAACCCTGCTATATCTATTTTTCCGAATCCAACCGTTCATTTTTTTCAGGAGCAAATCTCAAACCAACTTTTTTAAAAACTTTTTTATACACGCATCTCGAAACAATTCAATTTAATGACTGGATTTAAAAAAACAGAGATAACATAAACAATGTTCATGTACTAGAATAATAGCAGATTTTGATCCCTTCTCTGGGATACTCATGATCAGATCCATCTAAAAAAAAAAATTTAGGAAAGTAAAAAGGCACTGTGATTCTTTGGGAACAATAATGGAATTCGGATCTGGTACAAATCTGATTGTTGTTCCAAGAATTAAGGAGCGCTCGTGATTCATATAACGACAAAGTAGTTGAAGAAATAATATTTTTCTTTATACCCCCAATTATTTGCAATTGTTTATCTTATGAACAGAGCATGTTACAAGGGGAAAATTTCTAGTGTGCCATCAAAATTTTTGAAATAACCAACTTCTCTATCAAAACACTACAATATCTAGCATTCTTTGTGTATATATAATTTGCACGGATTTTAAAATTGTTTGTGTGAATTAAACAGCTCTGACTGGACATCGTACTGAATTTGATGTGATGTCTATCATACCACCATTGATTGGGAATCAAATCTGCTGCTTTTTCGAATCTAACCGTTCAAATTTGTTAAGATTTGTGCATAAAAGGGTTTATTCATAGAGATATGTGAATATAAAATTTTGAACGGTTAGATTCGGAAAAGCAACAAGCTGCTTTTCTTATAAAAAGCAGCAAATTGATATCCCCATTGATTGAGCTTTTTTCTTTAGTAAAATTGAAGATTAAATCACTCAATTTAGTTAATATTCATAAAAATGTCTCATTGGATTTCGAATATGCAACCTCTCACGTAAAGGACATTGTTTTTGCTCTTGCTCTTGAAACACATACAAATAGAATCACCAACAAAATAAAATCCTTAATTTTTCAAGCTACTCTTGCTCTTCAAGTAATATAACATTTCTTATTTATAGTACCAATAAATATCACTATCCATCATACAAATTTATCATTTTCCAAGAATTTAAAAATAATATTATCAAGTCTACTCTGGAAATCATTCTAGTCATATATATACCAACATTCCCACCATCTCCTAAAAAAATCTCCTCACAATTGCAATTAATTATTGTTAATTTTACACACAAGAGAAAATCATCATCATTCCCACCATCTCCTAAAAAAATCTCCTCACAATTGCAATTAATTACTGTTAATTTTACACATAAGAGAAAATCATCATCATTCCCACCATCTCCTAAAAAAATCTCCTCACAATTGCAATTAATTATTGTTAATTTTACACATAAGAGAAAATCATCATCATCGGCAGACCCACATAGTCTCAGGAGGGCAACTGTTCCCTATAAATTTTGAATTTTAGTGGTGATCTATCAGTTCCAATCGATTTTGTCCCTCCCTGAAATTTTTTTTACTCCCCTCTGAATATTTGATTTGTAATTCGAGTTAAATTTAGGGTTAAAATCAAAATAAATTTTTTAAATTATGATTGGTAATTAGAATTATAAGTAAAAGTATCAGAAATTACAAGTTAAGACATTGGAAAATATAAGCAAATTTTTTTTTTTTATTGAGTATCTAATTAGTTAATGGGTTTAAACCTGATTCGTTATTTTTTGTCCTCCTGACAAAAATCCTGAATCCGCCCCCTGTCATCAGGTGCGAGTTCAGATCTCCTAAAATAACTCAAAATTTGATTTTTGAATTTGAACTGTCAGTTTTGAATTAACACGAATAATAAAAGAGAAGTACTCAGCATGTGCAAATTCATATGAAAATTTCTTGTGGATATTAATAAAGATATTAATAGTTAAAATGCTTAACTTCAAATCTTTTCTAAAAACTTGGTCCTAATAAATTCAGATTTCAATCTCAAATCTAGAATTGTTTTAGGGATCTGGACCCATCAGGTGCCACTTGTCAGATTTCTAATCTTAAACCACTTAACTATCATACCAATTTAATAAGTTTTCTCTTACATGCTACCATCATTTCATTGGTAAACGAATATATATATATATATTTTTCCATCTTGGTATTGGTTGAAGCGTATCTAAATATCTTTGTTTAGGTTTCTGGGACCCACCAATGAGAAATTGCCAAGACCTCTCATTGATAAGTGGACAGCTCAAACCTACAGTCGGTGAATTGTGGGTCCCTTGATAGTGTAACCCTAAGAAAATTATATATATATATATATATATATATATATTTCCAATAATGTCATTTTAGCTTGTTAATAATGTTTGGTTTGCCCTCATGCTATTTCTATGGATTTTGCCATTTGTATTTGAGCATTATTTATATTTGTTAATCTGGTTAATAATTGCCTCTTGTTAATTGCATATGGTCAAGAGAAAGTTTTTTTTTGAAAATTTGGTAGTAACTACCAAAGTTCGTGAGGGAGAATCGAACTCTCGACCTTTGGGTATAACAACTCTAGAATATCTTTCTAGCTAATTATGCTACCTCTCCTTTCTCTAATCAAGAGAAAGTTAGAAAACTTTTTTTTTGTTCCTTTGAAGTTACATAAAGTGAATTCATTAATCACCCTTCTAGTGACAACGCTTATGGTTAATTTCATAACAATTATGTCTACTTCAATAGAAATGATGTAAGGAATGACTCTCAAAACTCAATTGTTTTGGATTTTTTATTTTATTTGAGCCATGCAAAGTCAAATATATTATTATTTATTTGCCTATAGATTTGATTAGGTGTCCTATGATAGTCTCGAATGTTCTACTATTAACACTTCATCACTATGTTTGGTGGAATATAAGTGGACACCATTAAAGAGAAAATATATATTATATTTCAAGGAGCAAAACTACGATGTGATGTTACTAAAGGAGTTTGGTGAGTACAATTTAAAAAATATATCGAATTGATTTCAAATGACAAATTTAAACCGTTGAAATTTATGTAATTCATGACTAATGCATGTACATGTACAATTTTGAAAGTTTCGAATTTATTTGCTACAAAGTCAAACAGTCAAAGAAATGAATATTTTATAAGTTGTTTTATTTATTCATTTTCTCATTGTTTCTTTGACCACTTGACTTTATAGCAAATAAATTCAAAACTTTCAAAATTGTGTATGTACAAGCATCACTCATGAATTACATGGAGTTCAACAGTTTGAATTTGTCGTTTGAAACCAATTCGATATGCTTTTGAAGTTGTGCTCACCAAACTATCTTGGTGAGCACATCACACCCTAACTTTGCTCTATTTTAAGAATTTAAATGAATTTTATAATAGATAACCAAAAATGTAATTTTCCTTTGGATGAATATCACTAAATCACATATCTTTCTATTATTTTGGTGTTTAATTTTTTTTCATTATATGTATTTGTTCCAACTTTAAATTACGCAAAATTACGAAATTATTTTTATTTATAGATGCCCATTTAGAAGCACTTTTATTTTATGTATTTTTAATTATTTTGGAGTAACTAGAAAGGAAATGCTATCAAAGTAGTCTAATTTGTTACTCAAATAAAATTTATAAGTCAAACAAAGTAATTATATTATAATTTGTAGATAAGCATATTTTATGTAGTTACATTAGCTTTGAAAATTTTCAGAATTGTCACTGATCAATTCCAAGGATCCACTTGTAACATTTTTAGCGACACATCAACAACACATATATTTTAAGATAATAATATAATTTTAAAATTCATATGAAATAAATTAAGACGTTGATGTTGTTCTTTGTCTTGATTATTGTACATGGAGTGATTTTGTACTCGATCTTGTAAAAAAAAAGAAAATGAAAAGAATTGATACACCAATTCAATATTTATACGGATGAATATTTTTTAGTGTGACGACGCTGCCGCTGAGCCGGAGATCACGACAAGAGAAGCACCCTCGCATCCATTTTTTTCTTCGGCAACCTACGTCGCAACAAAGATAACAAACATAAATAATACGAAGTCAGCTACAAAGCTCAGTAACCGGTTATTTAACAACACGCTTCTCTATAATTGGTTTGATTAAACAACTATTCAAACAGACTAGATTAATTTACACAATTTCAAATCAAATTATGAATACATATTTAATCGGCAATAACACCTGGGTCTGGGTTATGAGTAAAATAAGTCACACAGTATCCATATCATTTTCTTTCACACAATCATATAATTTCTCAAATTCTCAGAACACACGATCATATCATTTCACAAATCAAATTCGAACCTCAGACCCGCTATCCCGTTAAATATGCATCATAATCCAATACCCAAATCAATCATCCGATTCAACCACACAAATCGAAAACACAGATTATAGAGAAGTTCGGTTACCTGATAGCGAATATTCTAGAATTTCAAATCGAACTACAATGACTGTTTAGAATCAATGCGACGTAGGTGGAATTCCAATCGGACAAGACTATATATATATATAGAGAGAGAGAGAGATGGGTTATGGTGCATTGCAATGCATGGACCCCCTCATGCATTGCACTATAAATCACATATTTAAAGTCTAAACGACCGATTCGAACCGTTAGATATTTAATCCATATTGAAATGTGGTTGGAAACCAAATTTTATATTTTTTGGAATTTTTTTTTACTATTTATTAAGTATTTTTGAAAATTGCTATTTTGCTGTGAACAGTAAAAAACAGTAAAATTTTCTGGACCATCAGATCAGCGACTTTAAAAATTGCTTAATAAATAGTAAAAAAAATTCCAAAAAATATAAAATTTGGTCCCCAAGAACATATTAATATAAAGAACACGGTTCGAATCGGTCGTTTGGACTTTAAATCCATAATTTATAGTGCAATGCATGAGGGGTTCATGCATTGCAATACACCATAGCCCATCTCTCTCTCTCTCTATATATATATATTCTCTATTTCTTTCTCTCTTTTTCTCATATCTCTAATTTTTACTTTGTCATCCTAATCTGATAGAAATAAATTAGACCCTTTAAATGTTTGAACAAACGGTGGTAAAAATAATATGACAACACAAGGTTAGGCTGCGTGGCCTTAGAATGCCACATCTTCTTCTCTTTTTTTTTTTTGCCTTCAAAGTTTAAATTTACACATTTTATAAATAAACCCTTAAATTTGTATAATTATAAATAAGTACAAAATAAGTTCATAAGAATTTATAAAAATTATGGGATGTTACATTTTAGCAGGTTAAAACGTCTCATGTCTTTCATATTTCATTCGTATCTCACATTCTTATTTTTATTTCAAAGCACAAACAGTTGATTTGAACCGCTCAACTTGATCTCCATATTAAATTGTATATGGAAACAAAATTTTATAAATTTTTGGAACTTTTTTTACTATTTTTTATATAGGTGCAAAATTAATGTTTTTGGATGGTCCAAAATCTTTTGAAAAACAGTGATTTTGTACTTATCAAAAAAGTAGTAAAAAGATTTTCAAATAATATAAAATTTGATCTTCAAGCATATTTTTATTTTGAGATCATGCAGCATATTGAGTAGTTCGATCAACTATTTGGATTTTGAAAACAGAGATAAAAATGTCAGGCACGAATGACATGCAATAGACATGAATCATTTGTACAACTTTAGTATTAAGAAAAAAAAAATACTATGCCTAAATTTAGACTAAATTTTTAATTATTTGCATTAATGGGGGCAATCAGCATATTGAACCATGTTATTAATATATTTTATTTATTTGGATGTAGAAAAGGCATATCCAAAACTAAGAAAATATGCTATATTCTTTTCCTTCTATTTTTGTAAGTATAATTAGCATAGTTGACATAATATATAATTTAATTTGATCTACCGACAGTATTTTGCTCACAATTAATTGGATGTCTGTCAATTTATGTCTGACAGTTATAATAAATTTATGGGGTGCAGATAGCAAAATAAATTTGGCATTTGCACCAATAAAATTACCTAGTATTATATGAAATTCCAGTCAATTATATTAAATTAATTGGACAAATGGGGTGCAGCTTCGTGTGGTCCGTCGACTACTGGTTTGTGGGACCAACATACCACAAGAAACGACAACTATAGGAACTACTTGCACAGCATATTCTTTCAACCTGCCTAACAATAAAAAAAAGAACTTAATCATTTTTCTTTTTATATATTTAGTTGAATAGAAATGATTTGGATGTCCTTGATATTCATCTCCCAAGTGTACTCTTACAAGCCAAGTATATATGGCAATAAGAAGGACATTTTAGGTGTGTGCATTTAGAGGCGGAACTAGAAATTATAGTGATGCTGAATCAAATAAATAATAATCACAAGATACAATTTTAGCATGAGATATATTTGTTGCTTTAATTAAATATGAAAGAATTACAAATGGAATTTACAACTTTTTCGGATTATAGAGGGGCTTAGCCACTTCTGGTCTCTCTTTAAATTCGTCATTGCATGCGTTGTGAATGCAGGTGAGAGCCTACAGACCTTTATCGAAAAAACATATATTAATGCATGAATAAATTAATAAGAAGAGCAAGTCGGTTCTTGAAACAAAGGGTATCAGCACATCCCTAAAACTCAACTGAGTTTCTAAATAACTGTTTATCACTTTTTAGATATTAAAGTCTTTAAAGTTTTTAACTCTCACATCTCTTAAATTAATTTTAGAATTTCTATTAAGCCACATTAACAACAAATTAAAAAGGAGAAATAATTTGAACCAATTATTTCATCAGCATGGAGTTTATAAACAGTTTTTTTAATAAGAAACTTTACTGTAGAGTTTCTAAATAATAAACTCTCTCACATCCCTGAAATTAAATTATAAACTGCCACATCATATTAGAAACTCTAATAGTTTCAAGGATGTAGATGCTCAATATTTAATTAGTTTTCTCAAGCATTTAATTAAAAGTCAAATCTCATTTAAAATGTTAAAATAATTACAATTTAAAAGCTAATTTTATTTAATATTTATATGTTTTTTTTGTTTCCTTTTTTAAGTATTTAAGTCAAATCTCATTTAAAATATTTATACGTTTTTTTGTGTCTCTATCATGCCTTCATTTTTAAAACTTTAATAGCTAAAAATTTAAAACTTAAAAATCAAAATAAAACCGTTAGATATGATTTACATCATTTTATCTATGCATGTGTAAAAAATTATGATAGTTCAATTTTATTATGTTTATCATCAAGAGTTTGTAAAAATGTACCGATGTGGATAATTTGTAGACATTTATTTTTCAACTTATTAATTTACATAAAAAAAATTAAAATGTGATAGGTTTTCTATGAACACGTAGTGAAAATCATATAGATTACATCTAACAGTTTTATTTTGATATTTAAATTTTAAATTTTGAGTTATTAACATTTTAAAATAAAAACATAATAGAAACACAAAAAATAAAAATACTTGAATCCTCATTTAATAAAATACATATTTATGGAGCTCTCTTTCAAATCTCAAATTTTTAATTCTACCACTGTAGAGTGTTTTGACCTCAAGCTCTTCTAAGAAAACAGCAAATATCAATCACATACTTTTGCTTGGGAGGATTGACCGCATGGCGCATGCGCGTGTTACCGTAAGATTCAAGGTTGACAACAACGAGGAAAAAATAGTGCACTAAAATTTAATCTTTGGTGGGTCCCAGATGCTGACAACTCGTCTCACCTTTTGTCACTAAGTGTCCTCTACGGAAGCTATTTTGACTCTAAAGCTTATGAATTAGTTGTTACTTGTTACTACTTACCACATAACACTTTAAGAGGAGATAAATTTTAAACTAGAATTTGAAAGGATCACAGGTTAATTGGTTTAGCATGAATATTCAAAATATTTTTGTGAATTTCTAAATTAATTCGAATTGAGCACTAAAATAATTTAAATTTGAAACTAGAATTTGAACTGACCAGTTAGCTTTGGCATGAATAATAAAAAGTTCGTGATTTTTTTTAAAATTTATTCTAATTGACTTGGATTCAGATTGAACATTTTGAATTCAAACTTAAAATTTGAATTACCTTAGAGAAACAAAATAGATTAGAATATCTTTTTATTTGATACAAAATATGTGTTGCTTTGGTTTATTTATTTAATATCTAATAGTTTTATTTTGACTTCTAAGTTTTAAATTTTGAGCTATTAAATTTTTTAAAATAGAAGTTAATTTTTGCAAAAGGAAAATTAAAATGTCTTATAATAGTATGTATAACAAAATAATAGCAATAGTTTTTGGTAACTATGACCCACACATATTTAATTTAAGCTTAAAATGTAAACACACATACACACATATACAGAGGTTGTTTAATATATTAATTTTGGTACAGTGCACTTCGTTATACCAAGTCAGATTTTGCAATTTCAAAGTTCAAATAGTACATAGATATGAAGTGCAGTGTGTTTTTCATATTAAAATGTTCTTGGAGACAAATTTTATAACTTTTTAAAAAAATTTAAATTTTAAAATCATTTTTTTAATATGGTAAAATCACTTTAAAAAACACTTCGGCCTAAATACTTACGGATCAAATTTCAAAATTTCATATTCGAAACATCGATCAAGTTAAGTAGTTAAGTAAATTGGTTATTTATTAAATGAATTTTACTACTTTTAATGATTTTTGAAAGAATTCTTTTTGACATACTAGCATCAATATGTGTATAAATTTTTTTTATTTTTTTTACCGTTTGACTTGATACTAAATGAATTTAAAAAAATATATTACATGTAAATGAAGCTATCTTGATAGAGATCAGTTTGGACGATTTAGATTTTTATTTGAATTTGATTAGATAGATTTTGGACTGAAAATTAATATATGGATGTAATACTACCGAAAAATAGTAAAAATAACCTCATAAAAATATCATTTATTCTCATCTTAAAAATAATTTCTGAGATGATATCGCCCTCAAACTTAAATTGTTCGTTTTGCTCGGATTGGTAGACTAGAGATATTTTTCCAAGTGATTTCTTTTAAAAAAGAATTTTTGAAGATGGTGCGTGAAAGATAGTAACATGTTGCCATGTGTGTCTTGTATATATTCGTCTCTTTCAATATGTACTTCTTATCAAATCGGATTTTGGTGTAAGAGTATTATTTTTTTAAGAATGGTTTAGAATATTTTAGATCATATATCTAACTTATCACTATTCTGTAGATGATAGATGATTGTAAGAATGTGACAATATTTGTGAGGGATCGATATTGTCGGTATATTGTCACGAATATTACTGTTACTAATAAAAAAAATATCTTTATGTCAGTATATTTTCATGGATAGTCACTTTTTATTTTCAAGGATATTATCTTATTTTTGTAATTAATTGAGTGCATATATATATATAGGAGAGAGAAAAAGCAAGAGAAATACAAAAAATCAAATACATATAAGAAAATTTTAAGATGTTTTTTTGAAAGAGGTTGAATGTCGAATTATTCAATTGTTTAATATTTATATATTTTTTGAATCTGTGATTTTTTATATGAAGAGTATTATTTTTTTGCTACTAGAATAATATATAGCTGATTTAAAAAAAAAAAATCTAAAGATGTTCAATCCATTTTTTTTTTTTTTGGTGTTTTAATTTGCACTGTTTATGTCGATGACTGTAGTCTATGCTTACTATCGTGCGGTCATGTTGTACCGTGTTCTTAGTGCATGTGAATCATTTCTTTGATGAAATTTTGCATACAATTTGACAATGTGCCTCCAAACGAACTATTTTTTTTTTTTTTTTTGAAATTTGTTCTTGCACCAAAACATAGGGAGATAATGAGGGATAAGCTGATGAGGTAAGAATGGACTTGACCCAATAGATGTACTCATAATATATGAAAGAGAGATATATATATAAAACCTAGATAGATCGATGTAAGATAAAATTAATAATCATGCATGTCAAGCATCAACATATATCTTGTTTTGTCCTTTTAAGGCTAAGTCCATAAAAGAGATAAGGTTCCTTCCCTGATTAGATGGATAAGATATATATGCATTCATTGTAAATATATATTTGTGTGTGTGTGTTTTCTTAAATATATGGATATATAATATATTTCTTCAATGTTGTAAACAAAAAAATATGTGTTTGACAGACAGATGGAGGGTCGTTGAGCGATTAATTGACATACGATAATTGATTCATAATTTTGCAGATAATTTGATATTCATATTTAAATATATTATTTCAAACAAACACAATTTTTTTCTATATACTTAAGAATAAAATATGAATAATTATCTAACAAAGTGCAAAGTAACAATTTAAATTATTTGTATGAATACATATATATATGCATAATAATAAATTTGCCTGATAGTTATTCTTGATGGCTGTTTTTTACAAGATAAATGTTTGGTCTTTTCTAGTGAACAACAGCAAACAACTTGGCAGTTGCCTCCACAAATGTAGTATATTCTAATTAAGTTCCAGATCCATTTACAGTCCTACTCATACTTATCCGAATTCAGAAGTACCAGTCAACTTTCTCTGTTTTTATACAAATTTCAAACATGTGAAATGTCCTTCTTTTGGTATTAATACCTCTAATTGCCACTCTGGCATGATTATAGTATGAGGTTGAAATTGAAAGAGGATTTGAATTTCTTAAATTCTTAAATGAAAATTGGTTTGATTTTTTGTTCTTTTTACATTAACAATAACAGATGCACATGTCATATTAGAAATCTAGGACTTCCCGGTTCGATATAAATTAACGAGTATGACTAATATAATATCAGTATCATTTTAGTTTATATAACATAAACTTCAAAATCTATCAAATCGAGTTCAAATGATAAATCCAAACCCTTCAAATCAATTTACTTTATGAGTGATGCATTTACATGCAAACTTTTTTATATTTTCGAGTTATTTTAGTATCAAATCAAGCGGCAAAAAATTTTAAAAATGAATGTATTAAAATTAACTTAAAAGCTCAAACATTTGACCGCTTGACTTGATACCAAATAAACTCAAAAACTTGTAAATTTTACATGTAAATGCACAACTAATGAAGTAGATCTATTTGAACGGTTTGGATTCATCATTTGAACTCGATTTGATAGATTTTGAAGTTTGTGTTATATAGACTGAAATGACACTGATATTATATTAGCCATACTCTAAATTAACAAATTATAATTTTCATCAAAAAAAAGTGTAAATGGATCCCTCCTCTATAATAATTCCATAAATTGTAATTAGTTGAAATTACAGAGGAAAGGGAATAAAGAAACGTTAGGCAAATAAGCAATCCAATCTCCTGGGATCAATTTTTATGATCCTATTGCTTGAAGCACTTGCTTTGTCATCAAAAGAGGGATTGCATGTTCCAAAAACAAAAACAAGAAACAAAAAGGAAGGAAGAAAGAAAGAGAGATAAGTTATTCTAAGAAACTGAGATATGGATGAAGATATGTAGACAAAAAAAATAATAAGGCATTATTCTTCTCTCATGTCTTGTTGTGCCTATTAGATAAGTTCAAGGTGAGAAAAAAAAAAACTTTGTATATTACTTGAGATAACTTGACTCTTCTTACTATTACTAACTTACCAATCAAGTCAAAACAGTCTCTATTTAACACACTAATTTAAATTGACTACATTGTCTATATTGAAGACATTTATACATTGGTCAAATAAATTGAAAAGAACTCAGATCAAACACATGCTAGCTGTATGCTACTGTTTTAGATCGAACATAAACATAAGGTAGTTGAGAATATTGGTCACCTACTAATAAAGTAATTTTACAATGGATAGATAATATACTTTATATTGACTAGTTCAAAATCTAATATTTTATAAAGAATAATTATATTCATCCTCACACCTCTATCTTTCTCTATTTCAGTATTTACAATAGAGGAAGATTGTACTATGGCTCTATGGTTCCTCCTTTTTCAGTTCGCACACTCGTCCTACATCAACCTTCATAGGTATTAAATACTTGAATAAGAAATTAATACTTTCAAATCAAGATATTAATATTAACTTCATATGACCACCCCTTTTTCGAGTCCCATAATGATCCCTGCATCAACCTTCCTCTAATATGGTGGGGATCCTGCATCCCCCGTATCAATCTTCCTCAATCGTCCATGTGTTAACATTTCTTTAACAAAACTAATTGACCACATAAGGATAAACACTTTAGTGCTTAGGTATAAATACTTGTAATACTTGATATTAATACGTTCATATTTCAGCCAGTGTCATATGTAAAGCGATTCATCTTGTAGGTATAAATACTTATTTGATATAAATACTTGTGTGCATGAAGATTAATACTTTAGAAAAAAAATCAGTGTTGGAGTTTTTGTGGTTCTCAAAGTAGTTATGGAAGTTAAGTGTAGAGATAAATGGAAAGATAGAGGTGTGGGACAATTATCATAATTCTTTCATAAATAATAAGTTGGGCTTCTAATTCATATGTATGTTGTTTTTTTCTGATATTATTTATAGCAATAAAATATTGTAATTTATTATTTTACTATTTATTATTTTATTATAGTCAATTTCATGAAAATTTGTATATTTTTTATATTAATTTTTTAATTTAGTAACTTATAAGATATTATGAAAGCAAATATGTTCAAAATTCAGTACCCATAAAAATTAGATAGGTTAAGAGAATTTTGACTCTCATATAATGTTAAATTATAAAACATGTATACATATATGTTTTATAATAGATATTATTTTAATGTAGAGTTTGTAATGACCTTTTTTTGTATAAGAGAATACTGTCTATATAATTAATTAATTAAGATATTGTTTTATATGGAGTTTCTTATCGTACTAATAAAATCAAAACCAAATGTATATGCTATTAGCAACTTAGTAAACTAACAACCAAATAAATATATATTGCCAATCTAGATAATTACAAAAGAGGATGCTAATTCGCTCATGATAAATTCATCTTGGAGTAGTCAAGATGATGCAATTACGTATAAGATATATGGAATCAAAATTATAAAATAAAATGAGACAAAATATAATTTGTTATTATTTTGAGTTACTTAAAATTATTTTAATTACAAATAGTTCCACCCTATATAACCATGTGCTATTGCCGCTGGTTACATAGAAATACAGCAAAAAATTTCGGATGGAAATTAAATATTCTTTATCATATATTTCTTGCCGTTAGGTATTTAAAATTTCATATCCAAAATTTCGACCATTTCATCCATCCTTAATTAATAACTACAATTTAATTAACTAGCATTATATTACAATATGCCAAATTTTTTATCTATACCATAATAATAAGAAAAACACACCCTGATTTTAGGAGAGTTTCATATCTACCTAGGCCACCAAGTTAATCTGTGGTCCCATTCTTGTGGGGCCACATATTGACTTGGCGGCCCCCCAACAACTAAAAAATGTCATGTAATATTAAATATATTTAAGTTTTGAGTGGCCTCAAAGCCAATATGCGACCCTCAAAAAATGGAGTCCCAAATTGATCTGAAGTCCCGGATAAATTTGGAATTTTTGATAATTTGGGGCGTTCTAGTTTATTATTATTTTTTCGAAATGGTATAAATAGAAATTTCGATAAAATATGATTGTAATTTTACAAGTTTCAGGTTGACTAATGTTTGAAAACTTAAATAATTCCAAGTGTTGATATCTAACATTAATAACTGATTCTTATTTATTAATGGTTATATATAAATAAGCAAGAATTAATACTATTAATAATTTTTATGGACACTAAAGAAACTACTTTAGTTTATATCTTTCTCATGCTTTTTAGTGATTGATAGGTCCAAAAAAATAGTCTTACTATGTCATTTTCCAAAGAAGAACATTTTCACACTTAATTAAAAGTGATACCATGGTTTGGTTTAAATGCCTCCAAATTCTAGGAAGTCAGAGAAAAAGAGAGAACAGAAATTGAAAAGGTATATAAATCAGATAAGATGCATATGTAATCCAGCTAGCTTTCAGTACCAATCAATTTTTTCAAGAGAATTTTATAGTTCTCTAGTCTCCTTTTTGTTCCACTAAATAAATAACAAATGAAGAGAAATATGTTGAGTCCACATTTTAAGTGTCCACTTAATTTAATACTAAGTCTACTTTGAAAGGGTTAAGTATCTATTTTTTTTTTCATTTTTTTTTAACAAATATGTTGTACATATAAAATTTTAACTAGTTGTATTTAACATTAAGCTAGTTGATTTAATATATAATAAAAATTGACGGGATGAATGTGTGTTTATAATATTAAATTAGTTATTTCAAATATTATTTTTATAGATACTTAACAACTTTATTTTAATATATTTTCTATTTGAAATTTGTATATTTATAACTTTGAAGGTATTTCTGATAATTTTGTGTTAAAGCTACTTAGCAATGTGTTAAAAGTTAAACAACATATGATCTGTTAGTTCTTAGCTTCTGCGAAGGTTTAAAAAAAAAAAAATGATCTGTTAAAATAAATTTTAATTGAATATGTTTAATAAAGAACACAAAGTGAACACTTGAGAGATTGACTCTTCTCATGATTCATAAATAAATAGCATGAACAGACAACTCAAACAATCATAACAATTAGAATATAATTGTTTAATTAAATATGGACCGTTTGGTAAATAATGCATCAAATGATCAACAAATTGAATTATACAATCAATCAATAAATTCCCTTGTCAGGTTTCCAAACGGAATTTTTTCAAGCACAAAACCGTACATAGGACTATTTGGTTAATCCAATGTGGGTTAGACCCCATTAATTTGATCTGTCATTGGCCAATGAATTTGAACAATATATATATATATATATATATATATATATATAGAGAGAGAGAGAGAGAGAGAGAGGGAGGATCAAGTTACAACATTTTTTGAGTTACAACAAGTTACAACAATAATTTTCTACATTTTAAAAGTCCAAATTGTCAATCCAAACCATTAGATGTGATCTCTACAATAAAATGTACTTGGAGACCAAATTTTACATTTTTTGAAATTTTTTTACTATTTATTAAGATGGGTACAAAAACTAGTCCAATTCATACCATTGAATTTTGTATCCATCGTAATAAATAGTAAAAAAATTCCAAAAAATGTAAAATTTGGTCTCCAAGCACATTTTATTGTAGAAATTACATCTAACGGTTTGGATCGATGATTTAGACTTTCAAAATATAGAAAATCCTTGTTGTAACTTGTTATAACTCAAAAAATGTTGTAACTTGATCCCTCATATATATATGAGGAGGGTTCCAATGCCTCATTTTTTTTATACCTTATCATACCTCATATTTTATATCTTTATGTTCTTCATATTCAAAGTCTAAATTGTCGATCTGAACCGTTCAACATACTAAAATATGGTTAGGGATGAAATTTTATAATATTTGAAAATTTTTTTACTATTTTTTAAGATGGGTAGAAAATCACTTTTTTTTTAACAGTTCAAAAACAGTGATCTTGTACCTATCTTAAAAAATAGCAAAAAAATTCCAAAAAATATAAAATTTCATCTCCATGCATATTTTAGTATAAATATTTTGTTGAACGGTTTGGATCGACAATTTGGACTTTGAAAACGAAGATATAAAATATGAGATATGAAAAAAATGAGGCGTTGGAACCTTCCTCATATATATATAACAGTTGTATGATTTTAATAAGACATGGTTAAACAGTGCCTTAATTACAAGATTTTAAACAGTTGTATGATTTTAAATTTTATTTGCATTAAATGATTATTTTTTTTAATAGAAATCAAATTGATCCTTGATCTTGTAGTTGCACCAAATTAATATTCAAATTTTGAGCAAAAAGAATTAAAATTTTCATTTAAAGGTCCCCTAAAATAATAGATTGATTCTTTTCAGAGTGACTAATAGAATGAACAAGTGTCCACATAATTATTTTCTTCAATAAAAAATATAAGAACTCTGTTAAAATTCAGTTTTGAAGGACTAATTTAAAAATGCGAATGACATACCCAAAAAAAAAATCAAGTGGTTATAAAATATGAACCAACCGCTTTGTGGGCAAGTTGAAACCTAAAATACCCTTTGTGATTGGCAACCTCTTTGTTTTTATGTTTTGAAATTTCAAAGACTGACTTGAATATATATTTTTTAAATTATTGAAGGATCAATTTGATATAAATAAAAGTTCATGCACCTACTATTTTACTTGTCCATAGTCCCAAGGCCAACTTATTTATTTTATAAAGCTAAGGAGCAATTTGGTCGAAATTAAAGTTCATATAATAAATTAATTTTTTTAAGAAAAATAATAACAAAGACCTATTTTTTATATATATTTTGAAGTGTTTATTTTCAAATCATCATATTTGTTCTTTTACAAACAGATTTTGGAAGACAAAAACAATCTGAAAAACATTGCATCTAAATAGTAAAAACAAATTATTAATGAAATCGAGAAATCAATTTTATAAATAAAATAAGAATCTTAGAATATCCTTTCACTAAAGTTAGAAATACAAAGTGAAGGCTTGATTAACTCATGAATTTGGGTTGGTTTCTCTATTCAGTGGGCGATTAATAAATTAAGCACAAATTAGAAATATTATTGAAAGATAAAACAAACAAAGCAAAAGAAAGAGGAATGTTAAGAGTACCCCGGATGTGTACACCAGCTCAGCAATAAACTATGGAATGAGATACTCATCAAAACAAGAATTTGTACTTTGAAATTACCGCAAAATAATTGAAGAAGTTATATATATAAATTTCACATATTAAATAATAGAACTTTAATATTTCAATACAAATTTCTCCAATTATAAATGAGGAGGGTTAATATGCCTCCATTTTTTGTGTCTCCATCATGCCTCCATTTTTAAAATCTTAAACAACTCAAAGTTTAAAACTTAAATGTCAAAATAAAACCATTAGATATGATCTATGTTATTTTCTCTATATGCCCATAAAAAGTTATCACATTTTTATTTTGCTTTTATGTGAATCAATAAGTTAAAAAATCAATGTATAGAAATTATCCACATTAGTATACATTTTTATAAGCTCAAGATGACAACCAAAACAAAGTTGAAATGCCATAATTTTTTACAAGTACATAGATAAAATAATATAGTTCATATCCAACGGTTTTATTTTGAATTTTAAGATTTAAATTTTAAATTATTAAAGTTTTAAAAAATAGAGACATAATGGAGGCACAAAAAATGGAGACATTTGAACCCTCCTCATTATAAATTTATGCACAATAAGAGAACCGCGCTGAATAATTATTAATATTCCTTTTTCAAGTCGCTTATGTTATGTTGTCTACCTGTACTTGAATAATTATTAATATTTCTTTTTCCATAATGAACTTGATTTTTTTATTAAATTTTATCAGGTTAGGCATATAAAAGTAAGGATCTTATTGGATCATTTAGCAAATCTAAAATTAGACCAATATTTTAGTGTCATATCATATTTTTCCATTGGAAAACTACATTTAATTTGCAAATTTTGAAATATTTTTTATATGATTGACTAAAATATCCAACTGTTTATGCATCAGCATTTAAGGAGCCAAATTATTGAATTAATAATTTGATATGTTCATTCTGAGTTGATATTTCTTGTATTATATTTATCTGATAAGATGGAAAAGAATTTTGATTCTGTGTATTATATTAATTTGTTGCCAAATTGAGAGAAAAGGAACTCAGTCTTTCCAATAAATTGAATTTTTCTAATTTTGTTAATGCAATTTTTTTTACATTCTCCCTTTAGCATTAACCTAATGATTCTGAGATCCATCTGTACTCTCAACTTCTGAAGCAAATGGAGAATGTAAAAAATATATCCTTTCTTAATTTGAAAATTAAAAAAGAAAAGAAAAGCAAAGTATATATCCCGGAAGGACAAAATAGTTTCCATTTCTAAAATCAAAAGTTCACAAATAAAGTAAGAGAAGCACACCTGCCTATAAATATATTTCTGTTTAGGTAGGAAAAAGTGCAAGTGGCTCCAAAAGAAAAGATAGTGCATTACAGCAATTTGAGTAGCACCAACACAAATTTACAAATTTCAGGGGGACCCAACCATAAATATCTCTGCTTAATGATTGGGTTGCTTTATGAACAAACCACATTTATTACTGAAACATATTTACTTATTGATAAATATTGTGCATATATAATACTAGTAATAAATATCATACTTTATTGTACAAATATTTTATATGGTATTGGTTACACATCCTTTATTCCCTTGATACAATTTCATACACCGCAAATATCACTTTCATTGTGCTATATATGATAATTTACAAAAATGCCCTTATAATTTGAGGCGATCTTCATTCAGTACTCTCTTCCAAAAAGTGCAAATTGAAGAAAAGATACATTTTTCTTATTTTATCATGGTATGAATATGTTTTTTTTCCTCTCTCTTTTTATGATGAAGCCAAAGCATTAGCATACTAATAGTTAATCAATAGATGTATTAATTGATCTACTAAAATATTTTGAGTGATTCTTCTATGGACATAAGGACCTATTTGTAAAATAAACATATTTTTATTTTCAAAGTTCAAACAATCGATCCGAACTGTTCATCTTGTTCTCTATATTAATATGTGCTTGGAGACCAAATTTTACATTTTTCTGAATTTGTTTACTATTTATTAAGATGGGTACAAAAAATATCAAATTCAGACTATTGAATTTTGTACCCATCTTAATAAATAGTAAAAAAATTCAGAAAAATATAAAATTTGGTCTCCAAGCACATATTAATATGGAGAACAAGATGAACGGTTCGGATTGACTGTTTGAACTTTGAAAATAAAAATATGTTCATTTTACAAATAGGTCCTTATGTCCATAGAAGCCTTTGCCAAATATTTTTGTATTATTTTTGGGTCCTTATGGTAATTTTCAAACCAATTTTCCAATTCCAGATATTCTCTTACTAAATTCCATGAGAAGAAAATTAAATAACAAACACAATTTTGCATAATTTTTTTTCAAATAACCCCACAAATTTTGTTTTGCTAACCTAGCTATATGGCGGCTTGGCGGCAGGGTCAAAGAAAAGAACACAAATTTTATAAATATAACAAATAAAATAAAATAGAAACGGCACACTGATGCACAACTTAAACCACCTGTTAAGATTTTAACAGAGCAATTTCCACTTTCACACTCAGGACCTGTGTGGCAGTAAAAAAAAAATTATTGTTCATGTGGAAAAAAAAAAAAAATTCATTCAGACTAAATTTTTTTTTCCACATAAACAATAATTTTTAGTTCAAAATTTTTATTTCCATTCTGATTCCTATTTCCAATAGGACTGCCGAACAGAACCTCAGATGGAATAGGAATGGGATTGGGTTGACAAATTTTTTGAACTATTTTTTACTGTTCATGCAGGAAAAAATATTCAATCAAACTGAATTTTTTTTTTTCACGTGAACAGTACTCTGCTGAACAGACCTTAAACCCCTAGTAAGATTTTAACAGAGCAATTTCTACAGTCTTTACGCTGCATGAAGCGAAAGTTGCTCTGTTAAGCTCGTAACCCAAACCACCAGATACCTATTATCTCTAATTAATTAAATGTTTTGTCATTAAAGTAACAAATGGCGTAGACAACTCAGAAACCTCACACGGAATCCCCACCTAATTTATACCTCCTCACCCCACACAGTCCCCTCATTCATTACCACCCCTTCATTTCACCCTTTCAGTCTTTCATAGACCCAACACAACACAACACAACCACACACAACTATAAAACCCCATTGACACCTCCTAAAGATGCCAATGGAGACTGTCACAACCGCAACCACCACCGCCAAAGCAGCAACGCCGAAATCTACTAAGAAAACCAACCAACTTCTTGGAAAGTATGAACTTACGAAGCTCCTCGGTCGCGGTACCTTTGCCAAGGTGTACCATGCCGTTTCTCTCTCGGACGGTACCCAAGTTGCTATAAAGGTGCTTGATAAATCATCACCGACTATAACTGCCATGCCTGCCGATCTCCTGTTAAGAGAAATTCTCGCCATGCGCCGCCTTTCACATCCTCATATTCTCCGTCTACATGAGGTGATTATCTAACAAAAGAAAAAAGAAAAAGAAAAAAAAAAACAAAAAAAAAACAAAAATATGCTTAAGAAGAGAAAGCAATTCTGATAATTGTTTTCTGATCTACCTATTAGGTGCTTGCTACCTGCACGCGAGTGTATCTTGTGATGGATTACGCGCCGGAAGGTGACCTTGCGCATTACATCAACAGTTTCAAATCTGGTCGTTTGGCCGAGCCGGTTGCTCGTCGCTTCTTTCTACAGCTCGTATCCGCTCTCCGATACTGTCACAAACGAGGTGTTTCTCACCGGGATATCAAGCCTCAGAACCTCTTGCTAAGTCATGACGGAACCCTAAAACTATCCGATTTTGGTCTCTCTGCCTTGCCTGAGCAGATTGGTGCCGATGGCTGCCTCACCACCGCCTGTGGCACACCTGCCTATGCTGCTCCTGAGGTAATGCGAAAGCGTGCATATGACGGGCCAAAAGCAGATGCGTGGTCTTGTGGTGTGATCTTATACAACTTCCTATCGGGGTCTCTTCCATTTGACGATCATAACCTCCCTTTGATGTATAAAAAAATGCTAAAGCGTGAATTTAACTTCCCATCTTGGTTTTCACCAACTGCCCGAAAGTTGATTTCAAAGCTTCTCGATCCAAACCCTGTGTCCCGGCTCTCGATCGAGGGCTTAGTGGATCACCCTTGGTTTAAACGATCACTAAGTCTCGATTCACAACTAAGTTTACTTAACTCATTGACAATGCCATCGTGCCATCTCGCGAGTAGTAATAGCATGACGGCCGTTAATGCATTTGACCTAATCTCTCTCTCATCTGGACTCGACCTCTCGGGCTTGTTCGATGAAGGAAAGAAGAGGAAGGAAGTCGTGAGGTTTACCTCGGTTGAACCCGTGCAAACCATTTTGCAACGGATCAATGATGCCGGGGAGAAACTTGGCTATGTGATCAGAAAAAGGAAATCGGAGAAAGATTCAAAAGGTAATTTATTGCAGTATATACCAGGGTTGGTCATGCTGTCTGTCAATCTATCGGAAGTAGTAGCGCCGCTTCTACTTGTCGAGTTGCGAGTTGAAGAAGCCGGGGATGTAGTTGAAGAAGAAGTGTTCAAATGGGAAGAACTAAGAACAGAAATTGAAGATGTTATCAAGGATTGGCACAATGGAAAGGATTAACAACAAATTAAATAGCTTTTTTTTTTCCTTGTATTAATTTTTGTTATTAGGCAGAGGATGTAGTTAGAAATGTAAAATTTCATGGAGGAGAGGATGGGTGGGCTATTAATTAGTTGTGTTATTTCACTTATTTGTTTTTTGTAATTAGCCAATTAGATTTTGTTTTCCTTTCCTTTTTGCTTGATTGATTTGCAATATTGTTATTTTAGTTTGGTATATATGCTTTGATCAGTATCTCTTTTGTGCTGATGTTGAATTTTGGTGCAGATTTGATTTGTGATAATTGTAATTAATTAACTAGAGAAGGCATGATTCAGTGGGTTTATGTCAATGCCAATTTTTTTTTTCTACTTCTTCAAAGTCTTTATTCTCAAACAAATTGAAGTAAGTTAGAAATAAAATTCAATCGGAATTAGCAACACAATGACTTCTCATAAGATTATCCATTCTAGTACTACTTTTGTTTAATTTGTGAGAATTTCATTTTCAGAAAAATGTTGTTTTTTTTATTGCTAGCTCATCAAGCTTATCACGAATCCTTCTCCTTTTTTCTTAACTTGGAATAGGCTGTTTAGAAATTACGGAGTTTATGTTAATGGCAATTAAGGTGTTAAATTTTGTTCTTTCATTATGTCAAGAAGTATATTTTATGTTGCATGATCTATCAAAAATAACAATAAAAAATGAACTGTTTTTCAATCTTTTTTCCCCATTGTTTACTTAAAACAATTTTTTTTTTAGTGGTTTATTGTTTTGACTTTGATTTGACACCTCTGTCAGGCAGAGTGAGTATAACTGTGCTGTTTATCTCAAATTATTTGTTTTATGTATTCTAGTTTCTTTTTTGAAAGAGGAAACGAAAGAATAGTGATGCAAATTAATTGATGAAATCATCAGTAAAAAATAAATCAACATTTTTCACTAGGAATTGCACATAAGTCAACAGAAAAATATATTGTGTAATAAATATAAAATAACTTATATTGATACTTATTTTGGCAATTGTATTGATATACTTTATAAAAAATAAAAAATGCAACATTGGCCATGTCAGATACAAATGTTGTGTGCAACAAATAAAAGAACTTTCAACACATATGATGATGTTGTGGTGTTTATGTCAAAATTAAATCTTTCAAGGTTCCTTTGAGTAATAATATCTAATGAATTTATCTCAAATTTCATAAAATATGGTTTTAAAACTTCTCAAAACATTGATTTTAAAAAAAAAAAATCACTATAATTGTCACAAAATGTAAGAAATATTTTTGTATAATAAATTCATCATGTCCTTGCATGCATATGCATAAAAATGCACAACACACCTCTATATTTGCTGTTATTATTTCCAGACGACCTAATTCAAAAAAGAAGAAAAAAAAATACAGTTATTTCCTGGCTGGATTTAGCAATGCAACTTTCCCAAATTAAAGCGATGTATATGCAAAAAGACAACTCATTTCAAAGAGGAATTGGTTTGATTTGAGTGTCTTTATTCTAAGACCTCACAAAAAAATTGAACTACTTAACAAAAAGTCAAACAAATTCTATTCAATGAACATAGCATTTGGAAAGCCAAATGTAGATTTATTTCAAAATATGTGATATATGAACAGGTTCCGTAATGAATAGGTTATCTATCAAGTTCTTGAATTTAAAGAAATTATGTGGAATTTTAATGGAAAATTCTACACAAAAACACATGTTATATATTTCCTTGTGCAAATTCCACAAGATATTTCCATTAACAAATTAAGAAATTGAGCACAAAGTGATCAGAGTACAATATTGAAAGAAAAACAAAAATCTAACATACTAATTAATCTATCAAACCTAAAAAGTAAATGTAAAAAAAGCCAACTGTATATTTATTGCAAAATATGTGAATGCGATATATGTAAAGGTCCGTAATGAATAAGGAGTATGGCTAATATAACATTGGTGTTATTTCAGCCTATATAACATCAACTCCAAAATCTATCGAATCAATTTCAAATGATGAATTCAAATCGTTCAAACCGATCTATTTCATTAGTTGTGCGTTTACATCAAAATTTATAATTTTTTAAATTTATTTAGTATCAAGTCAAGTGGTCAAATATGTGAGTTTTTAAGTTAATTTTAATACATTCATTTTTCAACATTTTTACTGCTTGATTTGATATGAAAATAACTCAAAAATATAAAAAAAAAAATGTATGTAAACGCATCATTCATAAAGTAAATTGGTTTGAACGGTTTGGATTAGTTGTTTGAAGTCTATTTAATTGATTTTGAAGTTAGTGTCATATGACACCGATGTTATACTAACCGGACTCATGAATAAGTTATCTAGCAAGGTCTATAAAATCTGAAGAAATTATATGGAATTTTTCAAGAGTCTTTTTTTTTTTTTTACAGAAATACATTTAATATATTTTCTTGTGCAAATTCCACAAAGATATTTCCGTTGAAAAGAAATTGAGCACAAAGTTACAGTAGAAATATTGAAAAATAATAATAATAACATTATATGTAAAAATTATAATTCAACCTTCACTGAAAATTATTTTTATTGTCGCTAAGATCGGGTGATGTATGAATCTCTTATTTTAAGTGATATTCGTGTTATTAGTATTAATAGTAATAAACTATTAATATTTATCTATATTTTAGAATTCCCTTAATTTTAGTACATTATTAACATATTTAATTCGAGATGGCAGGGGTTATTTAGTCCGTAGTCTTGCACTAGGCTAGACAAAAAAAAAGGTATTCATTTAATTATCTTTTAAATTATCTATCATTATTACAAAAGAAATTTTCTTCAGTTCTAGTTCCCTAATTAAACTTTGTTTACCAGTAAACTTTTTGTTATCTTTCACAAAAATGGGAGCATACTCTTTCCTTCCTGTTATACATCATTTAAATTTTACCTTACAATTAATTAACCTCAATTTCATACACTCTTAAGCTTTTTGAAATTGGTTGTACTCTCTTATATTTTTCTACTTAAGGGTATATATGTTTGGATATATCAAGAATAGAGATTAGAGACTATTCAAAAATAGGAGCTATTCAAAATAGCAATATGCATTTAAATAATATTTTTGTTATTCTAACTAAAATAGTTGATATTCTCTATTCTTTGTAAATATTAAAATAGCTATCATTCGGAAGTGTGAAGAAAGAAAAATAAAAAATATTCTTTTTTCTAATTTCCGCCAACACAGTTCTGAAATAACAAAATTGAAACCACTTCTTCTATCTTTATTAATACCTTGTTAACACTATATATTATTTCTCAGTTACAGTAATTCACTATTGCAAATGTACAATTAAAACAACAATTTGCTAATCTGAATAGCACAATTTTCATACTAATATGGAAATTATTATTTTTTTCGCTATTCTCATTTATAAATCTCAAATTTCACTATTTTAACTCCCATCCAAACATACCCTTAAGAGTACGTACAGCTCTTTTTAGAACTTTTTCGCTCAATTCTTCAAGAATAGCATTAGATTTATTTCCTTAATTCTTGCAGTATACTAGGGTTGCCAAAAAAATCTCGTAGTTCGTGATTTTATTGACTTTGATTAAAAAAAAATCGCAATTAACTCGTTCGATTGAAGTTAATTCTGAAACAAATCAAACTAGTTTGGTTCAAATCTTATTCAAATTCAAACTCAAATTAAAATAAGTTTAATTTGGTTTGATAATTAGTCTGTAAAGTGTAAACACGAACTCAAATTGGTTATACTGTCTTATGGTACGCGCGTTTCAATTGATGGGTCTCTACTGTCGATCAGCTGTGATGTCTCAAGTCTCAGCTGTTAAGTAAAAGATAAACAGATCGGTGTGTTGAGTAAAAGAGAAAAAAACACGGTCTAATAATATCTTCTTCGTCTATAAAGAATATGAGCCAAGCATTGCCTACATATATATATTAGGTCCACCTCCACCTAACTGTTGGCTGTTGCATGCATCAAGTTTTCATTTCAATTTATCATATCTTCACTGATTCAATTCGTTCCCCTATTCCTATGCCAAGTTTTTTACTTTTAGAAAAAAATATATATATACCTTTTAGAGATTCAGAAAAAATGACTATGCTTTTTATATTGACATGAAAGCAACCGCATTAAATATGTATGCGGGTGTGTTTGGATTGAGCAAGAATAACACTAACCTACTATTTTTTGTTTTTTTTATATGAGTTAGTCCACTATTTTATTAACCCAACTAAAAGTTAGATTAGCGACTATTTTTAAATTTGAGATTAACTCTATTCTTGCTCTATTCTTTGTTTAATTCAAACGTACCCAATAGTTTCTTACAGAATCTCTAAGGAACTACATACTCATTTGTAAAGAAAATGTATATTTTATGCGGTTTCTTTACACTCTGGTTTGGTTCTTTTTTTTTTTTTTTGTTGTTGTTGTTGCAAAACACAGTTCCTTTTGCTACAATGTAGGAAATATCTCTGTCATTTCTTGTATAGGGTAGCAAACTGTGTGGCGAATTGTGCAATGTTGTGGCATGTTTCAAAGCTACTGCATATTTGATATGGTTCCTTTAATATTATCTAAAAAATCAATAGGTTTATAATTATTTTTAGAGAAATGTTTTTCTTCTCTCTAAAAATGAGAAAAAAAAAATGTAGATTCATTCCCCCAATCCATATGCCTTTTGGTCCTCTACAACAAAATTTAGGCATTTTCATGACCACATGATCTTAAATGGCCCATACATGTCCCTTATTTGTATGCAAATGAGGATAGAGACACCACACATGCACACATGCCTTATCATGGTTTTGAGTGCCGTACACATTTTATTTATTTATTTATTTATTTGTTTATTTTGAGACAATTTTTGCTTTTTTTACATCAATTCATTTAGTTGTGAGTTCTTTTCAATTAATAGGGCCTATACTTAGGTGTTTGATGTTTTGTTATACCAAATTTTACATTCTTCTTCCACAAACAATTGATATGATTTGAAACATTGATGTGCATGTTTCAGTTTTGATGTTTTCATATTTTGATTCCCTATAATATGATAATATAATGAAATTTTTACCCAACAGTAGTACTATTCCTTTGGAGAAATAGCACCTCATTTTGTTCGGTCCATAATAATTGGTACCCCATTTTTGCTTTTAGAGTTTTAGATAACAGGGACAGGCAGCATTTTGCTAATCACACATTTATGCACAGCAACAAGTTGTCAAAAATATCCTAGATATGATCTATGATTTTTTTTTATTACTTTTAAGTGTTTTTGGCGAAACAAAAAAAAAAAAAAATCTACCATGGTGTGAAGATACTTTTAAAAAAAATTCAGAAATATATTTTTGTTTGCCAGGTGATGAAAGTTACATAATTCTCAAAAGCAGAGTACTTAATTCACACTAAACAAACACTAATCATATTCAATTTGTTTTTATAAGTGTTCGATGTAACATTAATACAAATTTATATAAAATTCACACATAATAAAGAAAACAATGTACATGATTCACACTTTAAAACGTCAAATTATATACAATTAAATTTGTTTATGTCAAGTGTGAATACTTAATGAAATAAAAAGTATATATGAGGTTCACAGGATTTAAGCTTACCAACGTCAAATTTTATATGAATTTGTTATGTTAAATATCAACCTTATACAATTTGAATTTGTGCAGAGTTTATATTTCTGTCTATTTTGTGCATTAAGATCCAGACCAGTGCATCAAAATCCGCACTAACAAGATCTGTCACACATTTATAAATTAAAAAGCAGAGTACTTGATTTGTTATGGAGGAAAAGTCAAATAAACAAAAGAATATAATTTTTTACTCGTACATAATCTTATAAAATAACTGCAAGAATATGTTTATTCGCGAGAGTAAAAGACGACTATTGCTGAGAATAAATCGATATAAATTATTCTGAAAATATCAGTATTATCAAGGAGAGTATCTACAAAATTATTAACAAGTAACATATAGCAAATGGGAATCCATAATATTTTAAAGTGGGAAATAGGAAGCAATTTCTTTCTTTGTTTATCATGCAATTCCCAATATCCTAAAAATTATAAAGAAATAGTCATATTAAAAATAAACATAAAAAATTATAATAAAAACATCTTATAATGTATAGGAATTTTGCAATGATACATAACAAAGAGAGTTGGGTTTACAATTTTAGCCCTACCTAAAGGAGGGGACCAAAAAGAGTCCAAAGAGAAAAGACAGATTGAATTTATTATTTTTGTTTCTGTCTACAGAAACTATGCACTGTGATCATATATATATATATATATATATATATATATATATATTCAATTTCATTTTCAGGAAAGGACAAATGATATTGCTTCAAGGCACCATTTAACCATTACCATATATAGACGTTCCATAATATATTATACAAGGTACTATAGGATTGAGACATGCTTAGCTTAATCATTCTCCAAGAAATTTACTTAGATAAAACAAAAAAAAATTAGTAGTGTCTAATTTATCATTGGTAATAATTACATACCTAATTAATTATTGGTAATTATTACATGTTAGGTGCAGAGTAATTCCAAATACATCATTTTCTTTTATTATGCTAATACATCAATCCGGAATTTTTCACAACTTCGTCAAAATCAAGGGTCATTTTTATTGTATTTATCCTTATCTACAGTTATGGTATATTTATTTATTAAATTATTTATTAAAGTATTAAGCAAGCACTTACTATCAATTACATTAACAAAATAAAAATATACTTAACTCATATTTCTGTCTATGTTATATTATTGCTAAAAAATTAGACCTGGAAAAAAAATTGTTGTTAGAAACTAAAAAACTGTTAGTCAAACCAGCAGAAATTAATTTTCTAGAAATGTTTTAAATAATTTGTAAAGAACCGTAAAGATGGAAAAAAAATTGATGTCATAGAAGAAACCGAATCAATGATGTGGTTTTTTAAAAAATGTCTAAAAGGAACCGAATCAATGATTCGATTCCATTTAGTGCATCGAAAAAAAAAATCTCTCTTTTAAGACAAAATATTTAGTATATTTTTAAAAATAATAAATTCTAACGAACCAGTTCCAGTTGAGCTGTTAGTAAGTTAATATATTCATGTCTAGTAAACTTTTTCAATTTTTCCTAATTGAAAAAGGTGTGCCAGATCCCTCATGCTTCCCTCTGTTGCAACTAAACCAACCTCAAAAGGAGAACAGTACCTTTCTCTTTACTTCCCTTTTAGAAGATATTTATAAGGGTCACATGATCTAATCTACAATCTATACTTAAAATAACAACCTGTTGTCAGTGACAACTTTAATCAGATCTATTTAAATCAACAGATCAGATTTTGGATACTTATTAAGAGCAGCTAGAATCATGAACTTTGATCCAAACTGTTTATAGATGTTAAACTAGATGTAATCTGAACCCTTCAAATTTGACAAGTATGGTACTAACCAGGTACAGTACCGACTTACATTTAGAAATTTGAGTCACACATACCATCATTGGTACCAGCCGTCTGTGATAATTTTTTATTTTTAGAAATTATTATTAAATAATAAAGGAAAACATAAAGAGTACCGGAGCTTTTCGATGGCATAGGTGGATCCAAATTTTGATGGCATAGGTGGATCCAAAAAAAAGTTCGGATCCAAACTTTGGATCCGGAATAAAGTTTCGATTCAAACTTTGGAGCCAAAATTTTTTATGGATCCAAAATATTTGTTGTTTAAGAAAAAATGCCAGCCACTAATTTTAGAAAAATTTCCAGCATTTTTTTTCTATTTAAAAAATAATCCAGCCACTCTTTCAGAAAATAAATACTTTAGATCCAAAAAAGAAAATCGGTTCCAAAGTTTAGATCTTAATTTTTTTTCGAATCCATCTATGCCATCAAAAAATTCCAACACCTTTTCTATTTCCTAATAAATATTCTATAAATGAAAAATTCTCACTGCCTGTGGTGCCAGTACCAAGCTAGTTGATACTGTCAATGTACCGGTAACTGATCTGACTATTGCAGCCAGCATCAAGAATGTTTATTCTTTGCATCAAATAGATTAAAATTCAGTAACTCGAATTGATAGGAATTTTTTTTCATTGAACCAATATACATTCACTTGCAGCAATATTTAATATATAGCATGCATAGTATCCAAAACTAGCAGCTTGTACAAATATAACCACACGGGCAAATAGCCCGAAAATAAAATGACATGGGCAATTGTCACTCTAATTCGCATCCTCAGAGATATCTCAAACTTTGAGTTGATTTGTGCAAATTCTGAACCATTCAGCACGAATCTTAAAGCAATCCATTTTACGGTGCATTTGAATAGGCACCGAAAAAAAAGCTGTTGGCCCAGTTTTGAGATAAACCAAAAAGTTGAGATATTTTACAGGATACGGACTCTTGTTACTCAATATATAATTCAATGATAATCTCATATCTAGTTTTGCTTATCAGGTACTTCACTGCCATTTAGCATGATAGCATCCCATTGGTTCATTCACAGGGACTCGATCCGACACGCATTTTCTTCTGAAGGCACTCCAGGCTTGCGACTCTTTGAATAGAGCGGGTCCTACCCATATTCGTATCAGATCTATTTATTATTATACCAGTTGCATCAATATCAGAAGGGCCTATATACTCGTTATTAGGTTCCCAAAGGAAGTGTGTGACACCTTCTTTAGCTGGTACAGCCCCATTAGAGGTTCTGTCAGGTGGGCCCAGGGAGAAGGAGCAGTATAACTCATCTCCCAATCCGGTACCGGTTACTCTCTTGACCGTGTCTTCGGCCATCTTGACCTGAACATGAATATGCTGAGTTAATTACTGTTCTATCACAATTTTGATACGTGACATGATAAAAGGCTGGGCTGGCCTGGTAGTGGCCTTTTTAAGCTTTATTTAGCAGTAATTAGATGCAGTTGGATCAAATTCTGTAATTATGCCTAATTCAGAGTCAACCCAATAGCCTTGTACTATGTATAGCACATAATGGTCCGTACTATGGATCAGTATCTCCATTTTCTCAAGTCCAAATAGCTGATCTGAACCATTCAACATGATATCCATATAAAAAATGTACTTGTAGATCAATTTTTTACTATTTGTTTAGAATTTTTTTACTATTTGTTTAGATTGGTATAACATCACTTGATCTAAAAATTCAAGACCATTCAATAGTAGTGATTTCTACCTATCTAAAAATAGCAAACAAATTCTAGAAAATATAATTTAGTCTGTAAGTACATTTTTTATATGGAGATTATGTTGAATGGTTCAGATCAGCTATTTGGGCATTAAACAGTTCAGGTGTTATTTACTTGCACATTCTTTAAATTTCTGGCAAAGGTAATGTATTGATTCAGGCAGGATGTTCAGAGCCAGTCAACTTTACTTTATAAAAATATCTTGCAAGTGTTACCATACCACCTGCAACGGTTCAACTGGTACAGTATCCTGTTGGTTCAGTGATCAAGTGTTATGGTATTAGTACACATTAGTATAATAAAATTCCTGGTTGTTAGCGATTCATTGATTGCAGTAGTTCTCTTAATAAATGCTAAAATGCTAAGAGTACGAATTCTATTTGAAAGACACAGAAATGAGATACAAGAGCAGAAATTGGCGGCTTGCTCGAGTAAAAGACTAAATAAACAAAAAGGGTAGAGTTGAGAACTAACTTTTGACTATTGAGCAAGCAAAATTTAAAGTACCGATCTGACAGCCCAAATTTCAGTGGTTCTTGGCATATTTATATAACACCAGACAGGAAATACTGAATAACTTTGGTCGTCAGATAAATACAAGTGCTGTTTACACAGCCTCCAAATGTACCTGCAAGAGAGTTCTTTAGTACCAACTAAGGTAAGTGCAAGCATATAAAACAAGGTCAAGACGAACTAACAAAACTGCGCACCTACAGATCAAAACTTCAAAATAGAAGTGCTTTGCTATAAAAAAAAAATTAAAAATTAAATTGATCTTGTAATTATAGTGGTTATTTTATTTTAGGGTAGTTTTTGTTACAAATAACTGCTCTTGTTAACTGACATGAAATGCAATTCTCAAAAATGAAAATATTCGTGATAAGTCCGCATCAGAAATCAAAATGCAATGATTCAACTAAAGAAAAAATGCAGAAGAGGAAAGTCGGGGTTTCACCTTGGCTTGCAAGGTCTCAACATCTGCTTTGAGTACTCTTTTATCAACAGAGACATCATTGTATTTTTGGGTTAGGTCGGTGAGACGTTTTAACAGAGATGAATTTTCAACTCTCAATTGTAAGACCTATATAGGTAGCAAAATAAGATATGGCATTTATATAACGGAAGAAAAGGAGAGCGAACAAAAGAGAATTAAATAGATGTTAACTTGATGATAATTTTGTAATTAAGACCTCTGCCTCGAGATCATTCGTATGCGCTTGTTTTCTCCTTCGAGACCGCCTTGCTGACTCCCGGTTAGAAAGCATTCTAATCAAAAAATAAATGGAAATTAGAAAGGTCACTCGTGATTGCTTGGGCTCAAAACAATTTTCATGTGCACCTAGCAAAACCTCCAAATATTGTTACTCCTGTGAGAAACGAACAATATCATGTATACACCACAATAAGAAAAATTATCACATTGTACCAATTCAGACATCCCAAGATATCATCTAACATCTCAGTGAAATGTACCAGAACTGGTACAGAAACTTGTTGAATTAAACAACTTTCAAATGTACCAGAACTATCTTCACATACCTTCTCAGTGAATGGAGGGAGAAAAGGACAGTTCTGGTACATTTGAAGAAACTAGAAGGAGATATGTGATATTGATGTGTTTTCTTATAAAAACCTGAAGTCTCACCCTGAGGCTTATATATGATAGTATGAGGTTTAGGGGAGATGATATTGAGGCAACATCGTTTACTACAGACAAACTGTAATTTTTTATTTGGACAATTTTGCCCTTCCATAATTCTTTCCTCAATGAATTCATCCACATTCATTATAGACCTAATATTTCCGATCTAATGATTAATAAATACAAATCAACACTATTAGAAATTATAGATAAAACAAAATAACAATTTTAATAAGACAAATATAAAATAATACTTAAAATAACATATAATCTTAAAGACATGCAGTCTTTTCTAGCCATAAGTTGGTTTTAGTTCATCAGCCTATATTAACTTCCATTTTATGTAATTTGAGATTCTGACCAATGCGATTGGTCCATCCAACTAAAATAATCATGAATTAAGATTTTAATTGATTATATATGGATTGTTTTGATTAACCCAACAAATAGCAAATTATATAATAAAAAATGGGTCAAATGAAACTCAACTAACCCTTCAAAAAATTTACATGTTTATAACTAAAATAGTACGTGTTATTTTGTTTTTATTTAATCTTTTTAATTAAAAGTTGTTTAGTTGGAGCATGTTTTTCTTATTTAGTTATATTGTTTTATGTATTTCACTGTTACTTGTGTATTTCTATCAAACTATTTTTGAAACCTGCAAAAAAACTTAATTATCTAGAAATTACACAGATTCGATAATTTTCAACTTGTGGTTGGTTAGTTGCGTGTTGAAAACATTGTAACTCAACTATTGTGGGTGATTGACAACCTAGACACCACCCGATCAAACACAAACCAATTTCTTTTTGCAACAATGACACTCGAACACATTAGGAAGTTTTTGATAAACAAAACAAATATCACAAAAGAAAATCAATAAAGAAATCCAGCACAAGAAACCATAATTTTAATAGTATCCATCAAAGTCAAATCATCAGTTTGAAAAGTGTAATTGTTAGACGGAACTTATAAAACAAAAAATAACCATAATGCAATAAAGAACTATGCTTTCTTTAAAAAAAATCAGTGATCTCTAATCTGACTTAACAGGAAAAAGACGGCCCTTATCTTATAAGTTTGCCTAATGTTTGCTTTCTTTTGCCCTTTTGACAATTCTTAGCGAAGAGGAAAACGAATTTAAGGAAAGTAAATAACTAAGAAAATTTTCGATGAAGAGCGAAAATATATAGAGTTTCAAAGGGGCGAAATTGTCATTGCATTACAACTTCTACATATAGTTGTGTCAGCAGTAATTAAAGTTGTGCTAATATCAACTCCCGAGAACTAGGGGCACGTGTTTCCAATATCCATTAGCCAAGTTATTGGAGACGTTTTACCTCCTCATTCGCTTCGCATTGGTGGGGTCCATTTCGTCAGTTGTCTCATTGTATCCTTCCATGTCTTCTTCATTCTCGTTAGACAGCTCCTTGGACGAACAACTGTTTGCCGATGTTAGGCCAATCCCTGAATTATGTAGGTATATATATATAATTTAACAGAGTTAAAGAAACAACTAAGATTAGTACTGATGTTAATCCTCAGTACAGCCTCTGTTATAAAAATATAGTTGAGAAAGACATAGAAGTTTGAAAAATATATGTCATCAGGCCAAAACCCCAGCATAGTAGTACAAAAATCTACTGGTAAGACAGAGTAGCAGTGCTAGTTACTGGTAAGATAAAGAGTACATGTGCTGGATGCATGCCGCATTATGAAGACATTATGTAAAGATATGTGGAGATACTCCAATAGTCACCCAAAAAGAATCATAATAATATAATTGAAAGAAATAGGTAATGTTTCAAGAGATGGTTTTGGTTTCCAACAGAGACCCACCGAAAGAATCTCCTTTTTGTACATGTAACATCTGCTCTGAATTTACATATTTATAAATAAAGTACCATTTGTAGAATGTTGTAAACCCAATAGCGGAGCATCTTTCGAACCCTACATATTAATTACTTCTATCGGTTAAAATCATAAGCACTAGACCTTACAAATAATTTCTTGATTCTTAAACCACCAGCCCAAAAGTTCCAATCACATCAAATTCCAACAAATATAATGCCTTTCAAATTAGACCTCAAAAGATGCCTTTCCTAAAGTTGGGGAAAGTTGCTTGATAGAGACATTCTATTGACCAAGAAGCTTTTTTTCCAAAATTGTTTGATGGAGGCATTAAGCTTATCTTTTGGATGCAGACCTTAGAAGACCAAATTTGGATAAGGCACTTTTTTTTATTTGAATTCCCTCTCCATAATCGACATAAATTATACATCAAACAGATATGCATCAAGTCTACATCGAACAATTTGTGATGGGACAGCATTAATTATGCCTCTAATTTAAGAGCGAGTATAATTTAATCATAATTTTTACAGTTCCAATTCCCAAAAACATGCACAAATTCGTGAAATATAATGGAAATCTCATACCATTGATTTGGCAACAGCTGCACAGTACATGTCAAGTTTCTTCTTCAGCACCACCGCATACTGCCCCGGATCGACATCAGCTGTCGGTGGATGATCCAACGGCTGAGACGCCTTGATTTCGACTACATCATCTACTATCCCGTGATCAGCTTCACCTGACAATGGAGGTCCATCTGCCTCTTCCAGAAACTTCTGGAAGCAAATTTCTGAAGAACTACGATTCATGAGGAGTAATTTGAGATATTTCTTCTTTGTTTTGTCGAATTTGTTAGACTGGAATTGGAATTGAAGTTCGAAAAGAGAGAGAGAGAGAGGAAAGAGTGAGAGAGATCAGTAGAGGAGGGCGCAATAAATAGAGAAACTATTATACTAAATTTTTTTTTATTTCATTTTCTCTCAGAATATAACAGAATATCTCCGTTTCCTTAGAGTGGATCCAAATCCGTCAATCTACTTTGAGATCCGCACGCACGAAATTGAGGTGATGGTACACAAATATTAAAGCAGTTTGCACGAATCCTAAAGTATATCGGACGGACTTACAGCCCATCGAACCAAAGTAGGTCCGACGCCCATCAGTCCTCCTCGGTTTCCCTTTGAGTTCAAACCCTCTGAAGTAACTAAAATATTGTGTTTAGATCTGGTCCGTCCGATCAGAATCCTGGCCATTCTGATCCGAGCTAAAATGCACGGGACCCTAATAATATTCGTGCTTAATCAGATCAGACGGTGTTGATATAAACACCAAATTTGAGTTAAGTTTGGTGATATGAATTATTTCCGTCTCTTTGGTTGGTGAGGCGGCAGATAATATTGCACGTGACAAGCGAGTGGGGAATCTGTTCTATGTTTCTCTTCTTTGATAGTCTCAATTTTATTGAACTGGAGATGTCCAGTCATCGCCTTAAATTCTTGAACGACCATATTATTAACCAAATTATTTTTCTGCATTTTTCTGCAGCATAAGGTCAAAAAATATGTTAGACATTGTAGGGAAAATACTATTTCGGTTATCTAATTTGACATACTGTAGGGTCTTGAAAAGAATACTTGAAACTTCAGTATTGGACATGTCATGTCACCAATTAAATGTAGCAAAATTCTTTCCTTATAACATGATTTTGTCCATAAGAAAGTAATTGAATAAATTTGTTTCACAATGATATATTTATCAACTCTTACTAGTGTAAAAGTATCTAGTATTTTCATTGTTTCATTGTTTGCATCTTTAAGAAATATATTCTTTTTTGAGTAAAAATTTAAAAGGTCAAGTCATCTAATTATTTAATACCCTTATTATTATAACAAATAATTTTTTCATTTGAATTTTGAACCCATAACCTCTTATATAAAGACCATGTGCCTTTGCTACTAGATCAAATGCAAAGTTCTTCTTAAGGAATATATTTTTATTTATATTTTTCAGCACTCTCCCATGCAATCCAACAAGCGGATCAAAGTGAGCAAAGTTGCAAATGAATCGAGTTAAAACGAAATGGATCCCAACTTTACTTTAATTTGCTAATAAATCAAAATGGGTTGAATTCAAATTAGAAATCAATCAAGCCATCAAGCATCAAGCATGGGCTAATTTGAACTCAAATTGGACATGAGCTCAATTATTATATTTTTAATACTTATTGTACATTAAAACTAATATATAAATAATTACAATATATGTATTTCTCACCACTAACTTTCATACTCATATAAACAAAATTTTAAACTACATGTAAGGTATTATAGCAAGTTGTATATTATTATTATTATTCCTCGTAAAAAAAAAAATTCTGTCTATGCCTCAAGTGCAAGGTTAATAGAGATGGAGATTACATTGTTTTTATTACTTTTGATGATACACAATTCAAAATTTCCTAAAAGCTATCTGTAAAAGCAATGGACATCTCCAGTTTGAAATCAGTAAGAGAGTGCTAAACACTCTGGTATCTATTATTCTGTCTGCACCCTTTAATTAAAAATAAATTCAATTTTGTTGTGTATGTTTCCTAACCAACAAAATAAGACTTTACCAAACAAATACCACAAATTAATATTGATTAAAGAGAGAACATAAAATATCAGGAGTATACAAAATAGGATATCCTAGTTGGTTATGTGAGCCCCACGGTATCTATTTCATGGTTAGCAATTTTCCATACCATCCAAATAAGATATTATTTGAGGTTGATATTTTTCGACCAACTTGTCCATTGACCACTTGGATAACACGTCAGACAGTGTAACTTGTTCATATCCTTCCTAGGGATATTTTTTTGGGAAAATTTCATAAGTGTCCTTGGAAAATCACAAATGTTTTTTTGGATTAGGAAGTATGTTGTTTTCTGACGGAATATATTTTTTTTTTTACCATAGTGAGGACTGAATTTAATAAAAGTATGATATTCAGCAAGTTTATTATAGAACAGAGACATATTTGTTATTTTTTAATTAAACAAATGATTTATTAAAAATATATAACTGTAGTACGTGAAGATAATCACGGTCACTTCCTCATATAGGCAATCATTTTAGAGCTCCAATACCTTTTTTTTTTTTTTTTTTTGGAGTTGAGCAAAATCATAAAAATATGCCGAATGTCACTCCAAAAAAAAATAATAATTTGTGCATCTTGACTTTTTATTTTTATTTTTATTTGTTTGATAATTTCTAAGTCCTCTGTTCTATTCTCTATAATGATATGTCTTGATGATAAAATTATTGACTTGCAAGCTTTGCCTTCATTTTATGAATCATGAGCATGCACCTTAAATTCTCATATATTGATAGGCATCTATCTTTCGATGGCCAATACTTCATCAAATAAGGTAATGTAAGCACCCATGAATCCAATGAATATCAGAACAAAAATAATTTCATTTTTGGCCTTAGCCGTTCAATATATGTTAAAATTCATGTGGATAGATTTAAGATTTATGTAGATCAAATACGTACGTGCAAATCGAACAGCTCCGACCGAGCATCAAACTGCCCCTATACCTATATTATAAGCATGAATTTCAAGAGCAAAATATTGGTGATGTCAAGTAGGAACAGATACTAATGTCATCACCAATTTTATATTTTTGAAATTCCTTTTTAAGGCCATCTCATTACAAGCGAACTCATCATGTTTGAATTGATCTGTCAAAAATTTGCCAATTGCTCTATATTTCAAATGAATTCCTCTAGTACTTTATTAGTAAAAATATAATAAAAAAAAAAAAAACTCTCAACACTTTGAGGACCAAATCAAACAAATTCCACAATATTCATACATTATTTCATTAAAAAAAAGTTGCCCAAAGTGCACAAGGGCATTTATGTCAATATGAGGGAGACATCCTAGTTGGCAAAAAACATTGTGGGGCCCACAATATCTGTTTCCTGGCTAGCAATTTGCCGAATCATTTCAAAAGATATTATTTGAGGTAGATTATCATCCGACCAATTTTTCCTCGTGGGCCACTTGTGAGTTGAGAGACATTGTACCTAGACATTGTGTGTCATTCACCTCATTTAAAGATTCTGGAATTTTGGATAGTAGTAATATTTTATCCATCTAACAAAAGTAAAAGATATTAAAAAAATGTAACATTTAATCTGTAAGCGTATTTTTGTAAAATAATTATGTAAAGAATTTAAAAACGTAATATAAATCTATAGTGCATTTTAAGATATTTTTATTAAGTATATAGAATTTGAATTGAAACTTTTATTTTATGTGTATTAGTCTCTCTATAATAATAAAAAAAAATTTAAGAACATGAATGTAAGATGACATGTCTTTTCAGTTTTCACATGTCTAAATTTAAATAAAATGAATATGAATATGAATATGTTATGTATTTTTTTAAGAAATCAAATAGAGAATATTTTGTGTCATATAGATTTTGTTTTTTTATTTTATTTTATTAAAATATTAAATTAAAGTTGGCAAAAACATTGTGGGACCCACGATATATTTTTCTTGGCTAGCCATTCGACCAATCATTTCAAAAGATATTTATCTGAGGTTAATGTGATTTGACCAATTATTACAAATGACTGTGAGTTGTAATAGTGTTGGGTAAAAACTCGTGTCGGGTATACCCGTCTGTACCCACCTGTACTCGTCGCCTGGGGTACCCGTGCCCGAGGTCGGGTATTGGTCGGGTACTCGGGTACGCGGGTACTGGCAAAAACCGGACCGGACCCGTTATTTTGGACCAATACCCGACCATACCCTACCCGAGTTTACCCGTATTCGACTAAATCCGTATCTGACTACCCGAGTACCCGTACCCGTATACCTGAGTTACTGTTCATCCATTTCAAAATTCAAAAATTCTAATTCCCCTCCCCCCTCCCCCCCAAAACCAGCAAAAAAATAGCAAAAAAAAAAACAAAAAAAAGCAAAAAAAAAAAAAAAATACCCTACCCGCCCTACCCGTACCCGTACCTGTACCCACCTTACCTGTCTAGAGTACATGGGTAAGGGTATAACTCAGGTAGGGTATGGATTTTGAAAATTATACCCGCCATATCCATACCCGAATACCCTTATACTCGAATATACCTGTACCCAAGTTATACCCGTACCCAAAACGGGCATACCCGGGTACCCGTACCCGCCCGAGTATAAATACTCTAAGTTGTAATTCACCGTAGACACTATCACACTAGCAGTTCATATCCTATTGTGGATTTTTCTTTTTGGTAAATATATGCATGTGTATCCTTGCATAATCACAATTTATTACCACATGTTCGAGCAAAACGGGGGTATTCAAACGATTGAAAATTTATTCGTTCGAAAATATAACCGAACTAACTGAAGTAAATTACGATTTGTTTGATTGAATTGAAATAATAAAAATTAAGTTTCGAAATATCAAAATCAATAAATACACAAATATATATCTACTGAACCGTAATACGAGAGATTAATTCGAATCAAATATAAAAGACCAAGGTAATTCAAGTAAATATCAATTAAATTTCAGTATGTTTGATTGAGCTGAAATAAGAGAGATCAAACATAACCAAATGTATAAAAAAAAATCAAAGTAATTCAATTGAACAAAACCATTTAAACCAAAAAACTGAACCATTTGATTCAAAATTTGTCAGTTTCGTTGAAAACCAAATAAATCGGATCCAATAAACACCTCTACTCATAAAAGAAAATTTGTAGTATGCCTCTCCAAAAACAATAAATATTTTTCCTCTCCTTTGTTCATAACTTCTACTATGTTTTGATGAATTGAATATTAATATACATCTATTTAGTTCTGAATTCAATAGTTATATTTCCTAATAGACTAATCGTTACAGTAATAATAGTATATGAATTAAATAAAGAGCATTTATAAAATCAAATATTACAAAATATTTATAACATTTTACAGTTCTATCTCGTTTTATTTTATTATCTGAATTCTGATTCTACAATTCAGAAATTAACTCAAACAATACGGAAAGCATGGATGCATTATTTTATAACTATGGGCAATGATATCTTGTGAAAATCTCATACGGGTTTATTTTATACCACATTTTGCATACGGGACTCTGACTCAATTTGAAGAGTCTGCATCATCTGCATTAACTCAAAATAGCATCTTTTGAGTTAATACATATCGGGCGTCCAATTGTAAACAGAGCCCATTCAGTCCCGCCTAAAGCATTGGGTAGTCTTTAATATAAGTGCAGATTTAATTTGCACGAATCATAAAGCCGATCAGACGTTCCAGATACATTAACTAAAAAAGGAATCCTTTTTGAGTTAATGCAGAGGATACGAATTCCAAGTTGAACAGGTTTGTCCGTGGACATTGTGGGAGTCGCATACTGAACAGATGTATACAAGATAAGCAATCAAAGTTCCTTAGAGAAATTAAAAAAGGGAATAAATAACGGTAGAAATCTCTTCGTTGATTTGATTCAACGAATGAGAATGACCTCCTTTTGTCGAAGAGATCGTACAGTTCTGTACGGATCAATGCTAACCTTCTGATCCGATCAACGCACACACTTGTCAAAATCGAACGGTCAAGAAATTATAACTTGAATGTTTTCTCTTTTTATCTGGCTATAAAACCCCCAGACGCCCCGCCCCCCGCGAAACAACGTGGGTCCATCCCTGCGTATCCGTATCTTTTTTATATTTGATCCGTATTTGTATGTGAAAAATAAAAACAAATATAAATATTGTATTACCACTATTCGATTTGTATCCAATCTTTTTGCACCCCTAACCTCGATGCTTTGTATAAATTTCTGTTTCTGTATCCGATACATGTTGTAAGTTAAAAAACTATTGTTGATTATCTCATTATGTAAAAATAAATTTAAATATATGAACATGAATATGAATATGAGGACGGTTCAAGTTACAACATTTTTTGAGTTACAACAAGTTACAACAAACTTTTTTTTTTTAAATTTGAAAGTCCAAATCGTCGATCCAAACCGTTAGATATGATCTCTACAATAAAATGTGCTTGGAGACCAAATTTTATATTTTTTGAAATTTTTTTACTATTTATTAAGATAGGTACAAAAACTAGTTAAATTTATACCATTGAATTTTGTACCCATCTTAATAAATAGTAAAAAAATTCCAAAAAAAAATATAAAATTTGGTCTTCAAGCACATTTTATTGTAGAGATCACATCTAACGGTTTGGATCGACGATTTGGACTTTCAAATTTAAAAAAAAAGCTTGTTGTAACTTGTTGTAACTCAAAAAATGTTGTAACTTGATCCCTCCTCTATGAATATATATATATATATATAGAGAGAGAGAGAGAGAGAGATGGGCTATGGTGCATTGCAATGCATAGGCCATGGTGTGCATTGGACCATAAATCACCGATTCAAAGTCCAAATGACCGATCCAAACTGTTCGTCTTGTTCTCTGATGCGCACAAAAGCGTATGCACAAAGTTTCAGTACAATAAGATGTACCTTTTAAACCTTTAACACGCGTTTGAGTTAAATTGCAAGTGCACAATTCTATCAAAGTAGTATTTGAGGTATCGATCCACAGGGAGAATGTTTAATTACTATGTTTAAACTTTAGTAGTAAATTTCAGAAAATAAAATAAAGTAAAGTGCAATAAAAGTAAATTGGAGGGTTGTTCTAACAATTCCTAAGGTTGGGTTCAATACCCAACAGAAAGGAGTTTGAAACAATAATTGTAAATAAAAGTAAAAGAAAGGAATTGATTTGCTTTCAAGATTTAGAGATCTAGGGGTCTTTGGTCTACAATCCCTTGCTAACTCTATTTACTCAGTATTTGTTTGAATTAATGTATGATTTGACGAGGTTTCTAACCTAATATGTTATTAAGGGTTACTTTCGTAAATTAATAACATGCCTAGGTAACTCGAACTTCTCAATGAAGTCCCCCACCCTAGCTACCTAGACCTATAAGCTCTTGTTAGTCTCTCCTCTCCTCAAATATTGATACTTCGCAATTAAGTTCATCATACCAATACCCGATTCGAATTGAGATGTCCTAATTAGGGTTTGACTTCACGGTTAGGTTCTTCACCAAGTTCCTAACCTTAATTTCTGTAGTTCCGGCTTAAATTAAATTGGTTACAATCTTAATCTAAACCTAGGATATTTGCATTCATAATTTGGTACTATCCTATTGATCACAGTCAATTTTGGGTTCTTTCGAATCCAAAACGGGATACTACAATTCAAGTACTAACTATGTGATTAACACAAATGATTAAATCACAGAAATTAACATCAAATCCCATAAAACAATCATAATAAAAACAAATAATCGAATAAAATAGAATTAAACAAGTTCATGCATTGACCTAAACCCCTAGAGAGAGAACTACTCCCTCATGGAGAGATCCATTACAAAAATTGGCAAAGTAAGAAGAAATGAAATAAAGGAAGTAATTACACCCTTTGACAAATCAAAAACCTCTATCTTGCCGACTTCTTGCTCAGGAAACCGTTCTTCTCCTTGGCTGAAAGCTTTTCTTTTCTCCAGAATTTATTGCTAAGAATTGTGTGTGTGTGTATAGAGAGAGAATGAAAGAATCCGGGATGATGAATGGAGAGTGAACCCCCTCTTTTATAGCCAAGGATCATGTCCAATTCAGAGCCTAGAAAGTGGAGTTAGTGGGCGCTATATTTGGATTGTTTCCCAGGATTCCCTGTCCACATTTAACTGCAATACACGTCCATGAGGTGCCAAAAATAGAAAAACTGTCAAAACCGTGCAATTTTTGGCTTTCTGCGGGTCCAGTGCGGCTTACCCAATCCGCAGTGCGGGTTGTTTAATCCGCACTGGCTCCAAGTTTCCTTATTTAGCTCCTGTGAATTAGTTGAATGCGGATTGCAGTGCGGATTGCTGACCCGCACTGCGGGTTAAAACTACTTCTCTTAAGTCTCTGAAATCGGCTAAGTGTTGAGTGCCGCTTGACTAATCCGCACTGCGGGTTGATATCAATCTGCACTACGCTCGGACTTTTTCCTGTGCAATGCTTGGATGTTGGAAATGCGGCTAAGTACTCAGTGCGGCTTGACTAATCCGCACTGCGGGTAGATTGATCCGCACTGAGGGATATTTTCGTCATTTTTCATCATTTCCTGCAATGAAAAGCCAAACAACCGAAGTAACTTGATTCTAGGTGTATTTAAATCACTTTATATTAAAAATACAAGATATTTAAGGTTGTTTTAGGATAAAATCTAGATCGATTGTGTATATAATTTATTCTTATCAAAATCCCCCAACCCTCATATCAAGTATACATTTCTTCCAAAAATTTTAAGAAAAATTTGTATAATCTTGACAAAAGTGAGAGACCTTAACGTAAATCGTTATAAATCTAAAATTCAACCCTTGGTTAATCATGATTCACCCCACAATTTGCTTACTCTAACTTTTATTTCCTTAAAGACTTAGAATTTGTAAACTTTGATCATCTAAACTCATTATGAAAATTTCATACTCATTTTGCGAAAATTCTTTTAAAATCCCCCAAGCTTGGAACAAGCTTCCAAGCTTAGGCTAGAAATTCGAGGATTTCGTGTGTTGAACTTTGCTAAATTTCTTTCTTCTTTTGTTGCTTTTTATTCTATGACACTATAATTCTTTATCCTTAAAACAAATCCAGTTAGTTATAAGTAGTTAACCATACCCAACCATTTTAATTCAAAAGTGCATTTTGCATTGCTCTTGGTTCAACCCTTCCATGATACGAACTCACATGTTTAGTGCGAACCCGGTCACTTTATCGGGCCAACTAGCGGAGCAAAGTGTCAATAATTCATTGCTACAAGTACGTCATGTCGCCGTAACATAAGCAAGCGGAATTTCTTTTCTAAAATTGAAATTTTAACCTATGTTTTAACATTTTTGCAAAATATCATGAATACACACATCCGTAGGTATTAATTCATACCTATGGATATCCCGATCTTTCTAAATTTGTTTTCCACAAACAAGTTGTATTTTCAGAAACAAATTTAAATCCCTAAATTTTCATTTTCATAAACCTTTATTTTCATAAAGTTTTTCGCCAAATTATGTGGTTATTTCTAATCATTCCAAGGGTATTCCTAAAAACTTATAAAAATTTGCACTGAAATCTCTACTGTTTTGTCAATCACTCAAATTTATCAAAAATATTTTCTTTTTGCCAATTTTAAAATTAAACATGATTTTATACTTTATGCATTTTCAAACAATTAAGTCCAATTATGCAAGACTTTATTTTTCGTAACTACATAAAACATCTTGACAAATTTGTAATCTCAAACAATTAAGTTCAAAACCACAAATCCTACTCAAGGTCAAGTAAAAACATAGTTATAAATCCTAAAATTCTGAAATTAAACACAAAAAATAAACATGCATGCAGATAAGTTATTCACATCGCCCAAGCTTAAATTAAGCATTGTCCCTAATGCATAAAAATAAACAAAACTAAAAGAAAAGAAACAATGTCCCGAATTTTAAGGTGGTGGTGGTGTGATCAATCATCCGCCTCCATGTCATCCACAGGCTCCTCTTCCTCCTCATTACCTTGATCACCTTGTTGGGCTGCAGCCGCCTCTGCTTCTTGTGCAGCTCGGGCTGCTTCTGCCTCAGCCCGTTGTCGTGCCAAATCGGCCTCCATCCGTCTAGCAGCCCTTCTTTGGTATGGTGGTGTCGGTGGGTCATCCTCGTATTCAGGATTGGTGTTCATGAATCCCTTACAGGCATAATGGTAAACTGCGGCGGCTTGGGTCTCCACATCATCCATACGGTGATCAAATGCATCCATGCGGTTGTTGAAATTCAGGTTGAGGTTGTTGATGGATGTTTGCATGGATTGCATCAATTCCCACATTTGCTGCATGGTTACACCTCCTTGTGCAGCTGCATCGGGTTGAGCTTGGTGAATGACCGGTGGCGGTGGTGGTAGTGGCTCTTGTGGCACAAGTGGAGGATCGACTATCTTCCATGTGTCGTAATTCAACGGGTCAAGGCTGGTTTGGAGAGGCAAACGGTGGTTGATTCCTTGCACTCCCAAATTTATCCATGCCGCTTGTCCATCATCGAACCGGATGAGCTGTGCTCTCACCAACCGACCAAGGTCCACTAATGTGTACCCCGGTACCACATCATCTCCGGTTGGTATATCAAGCTGTTAGTTTGTAATAATCTAGAAGTCAATAATACGATAATTTATCATAAAACTTTGTTCATGAATTGGATGATTAATATCATTTTGTTGCCTTGAGTATTATTGCATTTATGGATCATTTCGAGTTCATGACTGAAATTGTGAAACTCCATAATATAGATGATATATACTCTTAATCTTAAAAGGTCACTGACCAAGGTAATTAGCAGGAACACTAATTACCGCTATAAGGTTAGTATGTGGATTAAAAGATGGTTAAGTTTTACAAACCACCTGACACGAGATGTCATTTTAATCACATAGATACATGTTCTAGGAACATGGTATTTGACAGACCTCGAATGAAACATTAAATAGAATTGTGTTCGTGTCATTTATGTTTTCATTCAGTGTCACGTTCTACAGTATGAGGTATTT
>JARJHM010001106.1:0-70455 GCA_033356055.1 Carex pumila | reverse complement strand
ACAGATTATGGGACCCAGAAAAGAAAAGAATTGTTAGGTGCAGAGATGTTGAGTTCTACGAGGGTCAAATAAGGATAAATTTGGAAATCAACAAGAAGTCAGAGAGAGTTGATGAGTCCATAGAACTCATACCAGTTCCTTCACCTATACAGTCATCAGTAGCAAATGAAGATGAACATAATGAAGAAGCCACTGAGGAAACCTCTTACATGAATGGTAATAATGATGATGAGATTGTTTATGATGCTCCTGAGCAGGGGGAGCAGCATCATCAAGAGGAGCTAGAAGAGCTCCAGGTAAGAAGGTCCGAAAGAGAGCACCAACCTTCTAAAAGATACCCTTCTTCAGAGTATATCTTATTGACCGAAGAAGGAGAGCCAGAAAGTTTTCAAGAGGCATAAATTCATAAAGACAAAGCTAAGTGGCGAGATGCAATGAAGGACGAGATGAAGTCATTGCAAGAAAATGGCACATATGAGTTGGTGGAGCTTCTTAAGGGTCGAAAGGCATTGAGAAACAAATGGGTGCTCAAGCTATAGAGAGATGGAAATGGAGAACTTATGAAGTACAAAGCCCGACTGGTAGTGAAGGGTTTTGGACAGAAACAAGACATTGACTTTGAGGAGATTTTCTCACCAATGGTGAAGATGACTTCCATTCGTGCTGTGTTAGGTCTAGTAGCTGGCTTAGATCTTGAGCTTGAACAACTTGATGTAAAAACTGCATTCCTTCATGGTAACTTGGAAGAAGAGATCTATATGGTGCAACCAGAGGGATTTGAAGTAAAAGAGAAAGAGAACATGGTTTATAAATTGAAGAAGAGTCTATACGGTTTGAAACAAGCTCCGAGACAGTGGTACAAGAAGTTTGACTCTTTTATGATGAGTCATGGGTACCAAAGAACCAAGGCAGATCCATGTGTTTACTTCAAAAGATTTTCTAATGAAAAATTTCTAATCCGTTTACTTTATGTTGATGATATGTTGATTGCAGGACATGATGCTCAGATGATAGCCATGTTGAAGAAGGAGATGTCCAAGTCATTTGACATGAAGGACATGGGCCAAGCACGTCAGATATTGGGCATGCAGATCACTCGTGATAGAAAGGCCAAGAGACTTTGGTTGTCACAGGAGAAGTACATTGAAAGGGTGCTTGAGAGATTCAACATGCAAAACAAAGGAAGTAAGCTATCCACTTCCTAGCCATTTGAAATTGAGCAAGAAGTTGTGTCCATCAACAGAGAAAGAAAATGATGAAATGTCAAGTGTACCATACTCCTCAACTATAGGGAGTCTGATGTATGCGATGGTTTGCACCAGGCCAAATATAGCTCATGCAGTTGGTGTGGTAAGTAGATTCCTCTTTAATCCAGGAAAACAACATTGGGAAGCAGTGAAGTGGATTCTTAGATATCTAAGAGGCACTTCCAATTTGTGTTTGAGTTTTGAAAATGGTGAACCTGTGTTAGAAGGCTACACAGATGCTCATATGGCTGGAGATCTAGATCACAAAAAATCCACTTCGGGCTATGTGTTTACTTTTGCAGGGGGAGCCGTGTCATGGCAGTCCAAATTGCAGAAATATGTGGCTTTGTCAACCATAGAAGCATAATACATTGCAGCAACTGAAGCTGGTAAGGAGCTATTGTGGTTGGTTAGATTTCTCCTGGAGCTTGGTATGCAACAGGAAGATGAAATTGTTTTCTATGATAGTCAGAGTGCTATAGATTTGAGCAAGAATGCTACATATCACTCGAGAACTAAACATATTGATGTGAGATTTCATTGGTTAAGAGATGTAATAGAAAGTCAGCAGATGAAGCTGAAGAAAATTCACATGGATAAGAACCCGTCAGAAATGTTGACGAAGATAGTTTCGAAAGACAAGCTCGAGCTTTGTTGCCTGCTTGTCGGCTTGAATACCAAGTGATGACTTGAAGATCGGCGTGCCTCTCTCTGTGGGCTGGAGGGGGAGATTGTTGGGCCGTTGGGTCCAGCCCAATAGGCAAAAGAAAGAAACAAAAAGAAAAAAAAAAGAAAAAGAAAGGTGTTGCTGGTTGTTTCGTGGGAAACAGAGAGAAAGGGAAAAAGACAGAGAGGAGGAAAGAAGAAAAGAGAGAAGAAGAAGAAGGAGATAGGAAGAGAAGGTGGAAAAGAAGAAGAAAACGAAGAGCAAGCTAGTGTCTTCGATTTCACCATCATGTTCAACTTTCTCCTTGTTTGTAAGAAGAGAATTTCTCGTTTTCTCAAATCTAGGGTTTGCTCGGGTTTTAATGAAATTAGAAGTTTGAAAGGGATATTTCTTTCTAATATGTTATCTCTTGATTTTTCTCTATATTATTGTGTATATATCTCAGTTTAGGGTAAGACTTGAGAAGAACAATTGTACCCGTTTCTTGTCGGTATAGTAAAATTTGTCGGTGTGCCCCGTGGTTTTTTATCCTCCAAGTTGAGAGAGTTTTCTATGTAAATCTGGTATCTTTTCTGATTATGCTTGATTTCATATTATCTTGATTTTGCTTGTGCTTTTGACATTTGAACTTTTCGATACCAACTGGTACAGTGCTTATATTACCCATCTCTCAAATTGGTTGATTATACAATAGGCATTTTTCAATTGATATTATTTAAAATTCCCAACATGTTATAGGTTGCTCTTACCTTTTAAGACACATGACTTCATGTTATTTGGTGTTAAGTTCAAATGACAAACTAAAATTTTCTACTGCCAAGGCAATGTAGACTACCGCATGGGTTATTTATTATTATTATTATTATTTTTTAATATTACAATTGTTAGTAGAGCTAAGTCTCAACACGAAATCATATAAACATAGTAATTTTTTTTGAGCTACCATGTAATTGAGCAGCGCATTAGAACAAACACATAGGAAAAATATATCTAATCGAAAAGTGTGATTTGCTGATTTTAAAAGTAGATGATGATTATTGATGGAATTTATATTGTTGTTATCTAACTAATACCTATCGTATTAATTAACAGTTATCCAAAAAGTATGGCATGGCGTTATTCATCAATGGTGTGGTTACTCGTGATCATGTATTGTGACATGTCATATATGACGTAACGTATTAAGATTGATTTTCGTATCATGCCATGTTATTTTATCGAAAAAAGTATGTCATGTAAAATTTTAAAATTAAAGTGGCTGAGTATTTCTATAATCACTACAGCAGAAAAGGCTATCAGAGACCGGTTTTTCGGTCTCTGATAGTCACGTCGCCGGTCGCAGATAGTTATTCCGGTCTCAGAAAGCTAATTCCGGTCGTTGATATCCCCATCGCTGAAAGCATTGTCACAGATACTCAATCGATGACGTCACCAGTCGCTGAATGACATCATCCGGTCGCTGATAGTTTTTCTGCGACCAATTTTTTTTTGTCGCTGTTGTTTTTTGCTGACGTCACAAAGAGGTATCTGCGACGAACGAAACGGTCTCTCAAAGTCAAAACCCGGTCGCTGATATTATTCTGTCAATTTTTTTTTGGTTATTTACTTTTCTGTTAGTTTTTTTTTTTTCATTTTACTTTTCTCAAAACATACACAATAGATCGATTCAATTGTAACATCAAATATCATACAAAATTACGATTTTTATTTGAGATACAACAGTAACAATATCAACACAACAATTCTAATTTTGCCATAGTATCAATTACAATATTCTCAAAATTCTCAATTCCAATTTTTCCAAATTAAGCTAGCCTATTGTTATTTTACATAATATCAAACACCCCCGTTTAACAAAACAACACATATAACGTAATTAATAAAGTTCTAACCCAGTTATTTATGTCAAACTCAGTCATCACCTTCATCCTAAAAAAAGACCAAAAAACAAAAATTAATATCAAAAGTATTATATGCTCATCACAAGTTCTGTAAGGGCATGAGTCTCATGTCGTGACCTATAAAATCAATTTGGGAAGGCACCAGATTTTCTATGTGAAATATTATCATCCTATTTTTTGCACAAGTAGGAAACATTATTAGACCTTCACGACATAACACTAAGATATATCATTTTCTTCACAGATACCGACTCATAGTTGAATGCCTCAATTTATATGCTGTATAATATGCTGTTTTTTATATTTTTGAAAAGTCTAATTTTGAAAATAGATAGAAAATAGCAAAAAAATCCAAATGGAGAAAAACTCGACTCTAAACCACTTGTTTTTCTGTCCTCTATCTAACTGTGTAAGTGAATTTTGTATTTGGACTTTTAATGAGCCTGCACTGGCTGATCTGTCACAGGAGGTCAAGAAGAGATTGAAGCCAACTTTAGAAATTCATTCCAAGAGTTTTACCAAACAAAATTTTATGTTCTTTATATGAAAATTCTCAGGACATGGTGTTCTATATGCTGGTAAAGTTTCATAAATTTTGGGACTTCTTAGATATACCAAACAGTAGCCTAAACACAGGGGTAAATTGGGAACAGTGCTGTCATTTTTACTGTTTTTTCCCATTTCAAAGGCTGAACTTCAAAAATTCAAATTGATCAAAACTTGAGTCTAAACTTGCATAAAATTAAACAAAAGTATCCATGGTAAGTGACAACTCTATTATTAACCACTAATTAACCAAAAAAAAGTACCAATCATCATACCTTATGGTCTCGAGATATCATTGTATCATCAAGAAATTGTATCCATGCTCCTGTTAAGCAAGGTAATTATTTGGAACGATTGCTATGCCAAAGAACCCAATAACAACATGTATAGCACCAAATTGTTACACATTAGTTTATTTTTTACCAGTAACCAAGCTTTACATATGTACTAAAAGAAAATATACTATAACCCCCCACAAAAAACCCTACAGGCTCAGATAGGTCAATATAAGCACTTAATAATAGAAGTGCAATATTATTTCAATATATATCAAGAATGTGTAAAAAGCAGTGGATAATATGCAAAATACTCATATCACCGTATTTCTACCCATATAGTCTTAATTATCACTTCAATGTGAAGAGAGGCTGCTGGTATTAGAAAAAAAAAATATATATATGCATACAGTGGTCTTTTGATTGCAATGGATCCCTTTATTTCATTTTTTTTTTTACTCAAACAAAAGGTACCTTAGATGCAGAATTATACATCTCCAATAACCAGTCAAAGATGCATGTCTTTTCTACTTGTAAATTGTCAAAGCAACCGCTGATTTTTTCGGTACAATTCCACAAATGCCATTTTGGAAATACTGGTATTATAAAATAATTGAATATGGAGGTATTTCTAATTTTGAATTTACATCTATTTGGTCATCAAAAATTTCTCTAAAAGTCAAAATATTTCTCTATCTTCTCAAATGAAATAAATTGCTGACTAAAGAAAATCTTTCTCATAGAGGTTGGATAGGAAATACTTCATGTCACTTTTGTGGTTCTTTTGAATCCACTGATCATTTATTTGTGCATTGCCCTTTCTCTTTTCAATTATGGACTTGGATTGCTCAACATAATAACTTTATGTTTGAGGGCTCCACTATGGATGATATTTGGTTTATTAATGCTTCTATTCCTCTTAAAGATAAACCTTTAATTGAGTTTGTTAGAGGGGCTGTACTTTGGTGTTTATGGCTTACAAGAAATAAGCTCTGTTTTCAACAATCTCACATGCCTACTTTAAAGGCCATTGGCTCTAAAATTATTGCTTTAGCTACATTTTGGTGTAAGACTTTAAATAATGGTTCATTGCTTAATTTGTCTTTAATTTTGCCTTTTGATACTAATGACTTGCCTTCTCAGGATTTGACCATATTAGGACCACAGGAAACATTTCCAAAGGGGAATTCAGAGCTAGTGGTAGAGAACCCTCTGCTGGCACAGGAAGATTTAACCCATATGCTTGGGTTAGAGTTTCTAAATGATTAGTCTGTGTTTCTTTTGGTCTGGTGCTATTTGGTGCTTACTTTTGTGTGCTTTTGTTGTTTTGCTGGTTTTATTTCCTATTAGTTTTGGATGTTTGACTGGGCATGTTTTACTGCCTTTATGTTTTTTTGGGTACATACTGTTTGCGTTTCTCCAGTTGTTTGGAGTTAGACGCAAAAATATTTTTTTATGATTTCTAATGAAATCGGTAGATCACCACTTTTTCAAAAAAAAAAAAATATATAGTTTACCTGTTTGAGAAAAGATGCCGACATCTGCTTCTTTATAACTTGATTTTTGGCTTCTATTAATGCTAAATTTTCTTGGAGGCCATAAGAAAACTGAATATATTTTGGTCACTTGAATTTGTGTTGGATCTCTGTCACTTGAATTCGGGGCATCTGAGATTTCACGTGAAATACCAATTGACTTGTTTATTTTGAGGAATGCATAATTTACACATGTGATTAAGGAAATACCTCCATATTTCACGTGAAAATACCAATTCACAAATCAAATTGAGAAATGCACAATTGATTTCTTTATTTTGAGAAAATACTAAACAATTGACTTCGGAAAATATCTCCAAAATTTAATTAAAAAGATTAAGGGAAATCAGACCTTAGATTTCTTTTTGAGGGTAGACCTTAAATTTCACGGAGAGATTAAAATGCCCAATCAACCACCTTCTTTTTGAACGAACTGGAGGCGGCACTGGCAGCTTGCCAGGATCGGTGCTGGTGCTGATGCTGAGAGCGTCAGTCTGAGGCGAGAGAGCGAGAGAGAGAGAGATGGTGCGTCTTACGCGAGAGAGAGGGTTTAGGGCTGAGCGGAGAGGGTTTAGGGCTGGCGGAGAGATGTTTTTCGAAATGGTTTAGGGCTGGCGGAGGGAGATGGTTTTCGTTCTGGTGCTAAAATGTTGCGCTCCTTTTTTTTACCCAGATTATTAGCGACCGGTGCAGACGCCGGTCTCTGATACCGATCACTGAAACAAATGGTCGCCTGATTTTTTTGATGATTTTTTTTTAAAACAAATGGGTATCAGCGACCGGCGACTACACCGGTCTCTGATACCGATCGCTGATACTCGTTTTTGTTGCAGTGAATCTATTACCAAAGCTACTGTACTAGGTAAAGTTTCTTTGTAACTTGGTTAATTCAATACAAAATCAAAATTAATTTCATAGTACACTACTCTCATTAATTAGCATGTTTTTCCCTGAGGCATTAAATTAATCTCAGAGAAAAACTTCTAAAGTTAAACAATAGTATATTACATGTTTTTTTTAGTAAAGGTTAGTGATTAACTCACTCAACTATTTAATATTGATAAAGAATTATTTTTTCTAAATTTTGAACTTATGATCTTTAACACAGAAAACATTGTTTTTGTCACTAAGTCAAAGACTCATTCTCAATACCATATTATGTGTAAAAAATAGTTATTATTTATCTATTTAAAAATTAGTATAAATATTCTGAAAAATGTAAAGTTTAGTACGCAAATACATGTCCATATAGAAATTTTGTTGATTAATTTAAATTGATTATTTGAACTTTAAAAAATAAAAATAGTAATCCATAGCACTAACCAATATGTGTTGTAGCCTCATAAGTGGCAGTTTTTGCAACCAATTAGAAGCGCACTGCCAAAAAAGCTTGCTCTAGACACACCATCATTATGACTAAGTCATTACTTAAAATATCCACCAACATTATCATCTTATTATGTGCAAAAATATTATAAACATGTCACGTGATGTAACATAACATAATAAATATATCGTCTGTTGCGGACACGCGACATGATGTGATATGCAAAATGATGGGGAAAAGACACGTTACGTTTAGTCACATTATGATGATGCTATTATGTATTGGTTCATGTCTTGACAATCACATTTTTTTTAGGATATATAAAATTTTCGAACATGAAATTAAGATGGTTGAAAATTTTTAATCTAAATTTGTCTCGATATATATAAGTTTTCTTGCATAACTTTCATTACATATTACATAAAAATAATAAATAATGATAAGGATAATGACAACAACAATGATAACAATAATCATTATTCTCATATTTCTATTGTTATAGTCATTTTTAATCACAGAAGCAACAAAAGCACCTGCTGTTATTAATTATTTCTTGTTCTTTTTTGCTATGCTAATGAATGCTCACCTTACATCGGTACCGATTTGTTCATAAAATAGTTGCTCAGTTTGCACCATATATAGATAATGCCTGGTCCCAGACAAGTGGTAATACCCAAATTTATTCCATCAGTAATGAACGCGATCACGTACAACATATTTACTGACGGAATAGGAAGATAGAATTTTGCACAGTTTGTTAAATTTTACTGACGTGATTTTGCCATGATTTTACTAATGGAATAGGGAGATATTTGCTTCGGGATTTTACTATTCGGGTCTTTGGGAGCAAAAGTGAAGGTGCTTCGTATCTCTCCTCTCTTTTTTTCTTTTTCTTTTTCTTTTTCTTTTTTGTCTTTTTTTTATTTCTCTTCAATACATGAGCCTCAATTGCATGTGCAACGAACCTATGCAACTGACATTAGTTACATGAATATCTCCGGACGCAGAAACAACAAATCACATGGTCGGTACCTGTATATTTGCAACGGAAATGTATGGAATGAAGGACATTACAACACAAATGAGGTATGATCCGATACAAGTCATACTGCGGTTAGACAACAACAAAAGAGCAAGGGGAGCCCTACTGATGGTAATGTTTGTAATTTGGAGAGAAAGGTGTACACTAACCTTTAGAGATTCTAGAAAGACACCAATAGAGTTGATAGAGGAAGTGACACAACTGTTGTATCGTCATACCCAACCACCGGAAGAAGTTTGACTATATAATAAATCTTCAATTTCCTTTTTTCCTGTATTCATTGGTTTTTTAGGGCTTGTTCTTTTTCTTTGGGTTTTTTTTTTCTTTCTTGCATTTTGTTAATTTTAAACTCAAGTATGTATTAGTTTATGTGTTTCTTACTTTATTATGCAACTACAAAACTCTTGTAATTTGCAATTATCAATTAAATATGAGTTAGATCCTTATTTTTCCTCAAAAAACAGGTGGTTTGTCCGGCACATAAAATTGTACCATTTGTTGAGTCACCATTTTATAAGATCAAGAGATCCAAAAAAAAATGATATAGTTCATCTTGTGGAATTGTTGATACGTCTTCATTCGTGATGAATCCATATATGTTACTATATATAATTTTTTAATTCGTTTTATGTAAAATAAAATTTCTATTTATATGAAAAAAATTAACATGTATTTAGGGTTCAAATTCAAACTTGAAAAATATAGTAGCTTATTTTATTTTTAATTTAAGAAAAGTATATATATTCCTGAGTTACTTTATTACTAGATGGAAAGAAACGTTTGTATTAAATGTATAGATCTGGAGATAATAATAAAAAATTAAAATTAAAAAAAAAAACTATATGAAACAATCTTATTTATAGATACTCAATTGTTAAATAATTACTTTTTTGTTCTTTAAAAACTACAGTACATATCATATTGTTGGAAAATATATTGTCCTTGAAATATTAATGACTATTTATTGTAGATGTCCCTTAGGACATGATTTGCCTAATTAAAAACTTGAAGGCGCACTACAATTGTTCTTATATGTTCACTGATGTGTATTGTTGAGTAAGAAACTGAATTTATTTGCTTAAGCAACATTTCAAGCGACATATCATAAAACTTCAGTACGTATATGATATTTAATTTTTTTTATAATTTATTTTCTCATGAAAACTTCAGTACGTACGTATATGATATTACAAATATCAATTGGCATCCAATCGATACTAGTTGTTTGGATTGAAGTATAAAAATAAATTGCATCAAATCTTTGGTCAAAAGATAAAATGATAATATTGGCCAGTTTCTTCCATCCGAATAAAGAAAAAGAAAAAACCATATATTTTTTTTTAAAATAAATTCGGAAGTTTTGATGAGATGGTAAATACTGCTTCATCAATTAAAAGTAACTCAAAGCACAGTTCGATCGATTGCTTAATTTCCAACTGGTTCGCAATTTGACCCGAAGGAATTGCGATTCATTCATAATTAAATTGGAGATACTAACCTCCATTAATTGTTTACGTACATAAGCAGTACGCAATTTTACGCTACATGCCTACATCGCTAATAACATAGCGACACTTTATTCATAAACCAACAGCACCAAGTTCCTAAAAATGGTGCCCTACATTATTTTCGACACTTAAAAATATCTAAAATTCGATGCTGGTTGGTGCAAGACCCTCACCAGCAGGGCTTGGAGCAGGGGAAAGGACAACCTCACTGACACCACCCAATACTGGAACAACAACCTCATTGACAACACCACGGACTGGAGTTTTAATTGGCTGACGGATAGGAGGGCGGACAGGTGCAACAACCGGAACAGGGGGTCGGGCAGGAGGAACAACAGGAGGAGTAACAGGAGGAACAGCAGGAGGAGTAACAGGAGGAACAACAGGACGTGGGCCAGTTACACTGCCTCCACCACCACCACCACCACCTCCACTACCGTTTCCACTAGCATTGCCACCTTTACCACATCCCAAGCCATTACCAACACCATTGCCGGAGCCACTAGCGGAACTTCCACCGCTAGAAGCCTGACCACCACCGCCGCCAGCTCCACTGCCACGACCGCAGCCAGACGAACCAGGTCCTGTGCCTGATCCAGACCCGGTGCCATTGCCACTACCAGAACCGCTCCCTTGTGCATCTTGCTTAGTGTAAACACCGCCGGTTGTTTGTTGGCTGTCTAGAAGGGTTCTACTGCCGGAGCAGATTGTTAATCCTAGAAGGAACAGTAGAGCTACTGTAAGAACTCTGCTGTTTGTGCTTTTCATGGATGCCATTAGAGAAATGGTTTTTGTTGTCATTCAGGGGAAGAATGAAGTTGTATTTATAAGCACGCTGCATGCAGATGATGCAGGTGCCCTGCGCTATGGGCCAAGTTGATTTGAAAGCAAGTTGCCTATTGGCCCGGCCCAAATTATCTTTCGTCAAAATCTTTAGGCCTGACCACGAGAGTTGATGCTCTCCAACTTGTTTAACAACAAGAATTAGTTTAATTACTTCAAAAATATGCATTCCAAATGGATAAATATCTAATTTTGTCAAATATTGTCAAGTACTTGTATTACTTTTAAATGAGTAAGGTTATGGTAATATGCATATTACGGATTCACATGTGCTAAATAGTTGATCCAAACTATTAAACATGATTTCTATATAGAAATGTACTTGTAGTGTTAAAATATAGCAGCTAGTTTCAAATTGTAATGGCTAGTTGTAATTAATAGGCTAGCTAGTTTTTTTTTATTATTATTTCTTTACAAATAGAGACACATGTAAAGCAAATAATAAAATTACAATAATAATTAATTAGTTGAATTCATAGCACAAGTAAATGTGCAATCAGCACAAATAGAGACACATGTAAAGCAAATAATAAAATTACAATAATAAACTATTTTCTTAAATTATTAATAAATAAAATTAAAAAATAAATATTTTTTTAAAAATAAAAAAAATAAAAATAAAAAATAAGACAACCGCCCCTGTCAGGAGCGGGTTGTGTGGTTTTTTTTTATTTTTTTTATTTTTAAAAAATATTAATTTTTTAATTTTTTTAATTTTTTGTATTGAAATATTAGAAATGTTAAATATATTTCTTTAAAAATAGATGGAATACAATATAATTTGATTTATTAGAAAGACTGCAACAGATAACCCGGATCAATATTTTCCAGGCCAGATTTTTCGCAGCTGTAAAAAAAATTAATATATTTCTTTATGTGTTATTGGACAAAAATAAAAATGCTTAGATTCTGAGTTATTGATCCCGGTTCAAAAGTCACTTCTATGTATTCTAGAAAATATTGTAATTTTTCTAGAACATTTAATTTATGAAAAGTTGCATTTATTTTTGAAAAAAAATAAAAAAATTAAGTTATTTAATATTTGTTATTAAAAAAGAATTCTCAAAATAGATACATCTTTTTATAAATTAAATTTCCTAGAAGGATCACAATATTTTCTAGATTACATAGAAGTAACTTTTGAACCGGGATCAATAACTCAGAATCTAAGCATTTTTATTTTTGTCCAATAACACATAAAGAAATATATTAATTTTTCTTACAGCTGCGAAAAATCCGGCCTGAAAAATATTAATCCGGGTTATTTGTTGCAGTCTTTCTAATAAATCAAATTATATTGTATTCTATCTATTTTTAAAGAAATATATTCAACATTTCTAATATTTCAATACAAAAAATAAAAAAAATAAAAAATTTCTGTTTTAAAAAAAAAACAACATTAAAAAAAAAAAAAAAAAATGAAGAGAACCGCCCGTGTCTGGGGTGGTTTGGTTGGGGTGTGGCCCGCCCAAGACCTAGGCGGTCCGCTTGATTTTTGGACCGCCACTGTTCCAGGCGGTCGGGGCATTTTTTAAAAAAAATGATATGCAGGGTTATTTTTAAAATTTTGTTTTTTTTGAAGGATATTAATAAAAATGGCCGTTTAAATTAAGAGGGAATCAATATTGAAGAAAATGAATAGATAATTTTTCTCGCCTTCTTTCACTTTCTACAACTTGTAGTAATTAAATGGGCAAATTAATGGGGAGGATACGGGTTGGGCCCGATTAAATTCACTCAATTATATTGAATAAATTAGTGCTTTAATTCCTATAATTAATTATCATAGGTCCCAAATCCACGTGGAAAATACCTTCAAATGTAGATATATACTAGCACTAATTTTAATCAATCTTGACCGAAAGCTTGTCCCTGCTTCAGTTACGAATTATCGTGCCTTACTAGTTGATCCAATACTAATGGTCAATCAAATTATTCAAATTATTTATTTACATATATAAATTAATAAATTTATATTGGTAGATATATTTTATAGGGTGAGGTTATGCCATGCATATTATGGATTTATATAAACTATTTTCAAAATTCAAACAGTCATTTCGAACCATTAAACATGATTTCCGTCTGAAAAATATACTTTAATATAAAATTTTACAATTTGTAGAAGCTTTTTAGTAATTTTTTTATAGGTAGAAAATCACTACTTTCAGATGATCCAGAATTTCAGATCAAGTGTTTTTCTTCATATCTAAAAAAATATTAATGTATCTACATGTACATTTTTATTTAAAGATCATGCTTAACGGTTCAGATTGACAGTTTAAATTTTAAAAATAAAAAAATATATTCATAATACGAGTCATCTGTAATATGCATATTACCATAGCCTTACTTTATTTTATACCATCCCAATTACATTCATATAAATTGTAGGATTTTGATTTTATTTGTATAGTCGGTAAGAAAGGATGTTAAATTTATCGTCAAAATGTGATTCCTTAATTTTCTGAGATATACCGGAAAAGGTCAAAATAATGCACGGTATTGTATTCATGTATTAATATTTTATTTAAAAATAAAAATAAAAAGATATTTAATATTTTTATTAGTAATAATTTGATACTAATAATATTTAAATTAAATATCTCCTCCCTTTCTAAATCAGATAATCAAAAGTGTCTGACCCTCCACTAACAGAAGAGCTGTAATTGTGCATGTTTACTTTTGTGCCCATGTGTAATTTTCAAGAACGGATGAGTTGTACATTTATTAAATGTAAATAAAATAATACACTTGAATGCACACATGATGTTTCCATTTCTATTTGGTAGATTTACAGTCAATTATTTTAAAATTTTAATTATGTATATCAACTTTTACTATTAAACTTTTACGTGGTTCAACATTTTTAACTTTTTTATTTCTTCAATTAAAATTTTCTAGTTTCACCCCTACTCACAGTCTTCGTTGACCATATACAATGTAAATATTCAACCAAAAACTTTGAATGAACGTATTAATTAAGGTTTCAAAAAAAAAATGTATTAATTAAATAGTTTTAGGTCTATTTATCCCAATTTGGAGATTTTACAAGCTAGCGTACGCATATACATGAATGTACAGGTGGAGTTTATATGGATCGGCTTAAAATACGATTTTCTTTTTTCTTTCTAGGTAAATTAGAGAGTTTGTTGCGCAAATATTTTGCACCAAATTGGTTTCCAAAGGCTCTATTGTAAATCTATTTATGTGGCTTTAGATTTGAACAATTATACAGAGCAGTGAGGTTTGGTAATATGCAAATTATAAATTGATTTGATATATGAATTTATATCTCTATTTTTAAAGTTTAAATGTCTATCTAAGCTGTTAAACTTGATCTTCAAATAAAAATGTACTTGAACAAATTTCACAATTTTAAAAATTTGTTTACTATTGTTTAGATACATAAAAAAATCACTGATTTTAGGTGGTTCAGAATTTGTTTACTAGCCTTGCTCCAATTACATATTCGTAATTTAAGCAATATGTCGAAAAGTGTGATTTGCTGATTTTAAAGTAGATGATGAATATTGATGGAATTTATATATTTGTTATCTAACTAATACCTATCGTATTAATTAACGGTTATCTAAAAGGTATGGCATGACGTTATTCATCAATGGTGTGCTTACCCGTGATCATGTATTGTAACGTGTCATACATAACGTAACATATTAAGATTGATTTTCGCATTGTGCCTTGTTATTTTTATCGAAAAAAGTATGTCATGTGAAATAGTATTTTCCATAGTAGACATATAGTAGACACCCTTGATTGATTTACGATTAAAATTTTAAAATCAAAGAGAAGTGGATATTTCTATAATCTATTACCGAAGCTACCGTACCAGGTAAACTTTCTTTGTAACTTGGTTAATTCATTATTTATCATAATTAATTTCGTAGTACACTGCTCTCATTAATTAGCATGTTTTTCACTGAAGCATTAAATTGATCTAGGAGAAAAACTTGTAAAGTTAAACAATAGTATATTACATTTTTTTTTTAGTAAAGGTTAGTGATTCACACAGCTATTTAATATTCATAAAGAATTATTCCTTCTAAATTTTGAACATGCGACATTTTACATAGATAACATTTTTTTATTTATCTATTTAAAAAATAGTATAAATATTCTAAAAAATGTGAAGTTTAGTACGCAAATACATGTTCATGCATATAGAGATTTTGTTGATTAGTTTAGATTGATTATTTGAACTTTAAAAAACAAAATAGTAATTCATAGCACTAACCAATATGTTATGCATATAGTAACATACCCTCACAAGTTAGTTTTTGCAACCAAGAAGCGTACTGTCAAAAATGCTTGCTCTAGACACATCATGGTGTATTAGTCAAGAAGTTATGACTAAGCCATAACTTAAAATATGCACCAACTTAAATATGTGATGTGATATAACATAACAAATATATCGTTTGTTGCAGATATGTGACATAATGTAATATGTAAAATGGTAGAGAAAAGATACATCACGTTTTGTTACATTATGATCATGCTATTACGTATAGGTTCATATCTTGACAATCACATTTTACTTTTTTTTTTTTTTTTTTTGGTCAAATTGTAAATTATTCATTAAGAAGAACTAGGAATGTACAAATAATGTGTCAAAAATTGTAAAATAAAGAAGAAAAAAAATTCAAACTTTGAAATGTTAATCAAACAATCATTTTCTAAATTACGGTATAACATGTCAAGTTCATAATGCAATATTATCATCTTACGCAATATATACATGATAACATGTGGTGCCATGACGTAATATGTTCTTTTTATTGAAGGAAATAAATCATTTAACATTCAAGTCATATTCCCTAAAAATAGACACCATTGTCATGGCATGTTTTTATTCACTTTCCAATTATGAGCAAATAGGTACAGCACACCGTGTCCACAATTAGCAAAAATTTATTCACTTTTCAATATTTTAATCCATTACTGAACCAGCCAAGCTACCGTACCGGGTAATTTTTCTTTATAACTTCGGTTGATTCATTGTCAAAACATAGCCAATATTTTTATACACTGAAATATTTAAACAATATATAGCATCATGCATGTCACATGTCGCTAATTAAATCATAGGACCAGCGCATCTAAAGATAGAATTACCCTTTACTTCAGCCTATTAATAAGGTAAAATTAGTTAAAACAATGTACTAGAAAGATAAAATTAATTTTATAAAATGTCCTATAATTTTCTTAAAATATCAAACAAAATATTCATCTTTTAAATTTGTGAGCAAAATATTTTTGTTGGTCAAAATTACACGAATCCATATTCTCTAACCCGAGATGACAGAATATATATTTGAGTTTGAATATGGACCATCATATCTAAATTCACGTGGTGCCTTTAATATCCGTGCCAAAGCAAATCGGACGGTCCGGATCCAAACTCAAATATTTTGTTTAATACCTTAGTATGTAGTGATATGAATTCAATTAATAATTTAATATACACCTTCCATGCAAATATTTCCCTCTCTTAATTGTTAACTGCCACCTTTCCAGTCGCGTGTTCTTTTTTTTTTCAGGAATATGTTTTCTGATAATTAGGCAGAAAATATTCTAGGTGGTCTATTTTTATTTATATTATTAGTAAAATTTAAAGGGACCAAAGCCGTCTACAAGATGATCAAAATTAGACCAATATATTACTCCAAACTCAACAATAATTTATTGTTTTCGCCTTTGGATTTTATCTGTATTATATTGAATTTAAGAAGTCACAAAAGGATGAAGCAAACTTATGGTATATACCACCTATCCACAAAGAGGATGATTATGAAACTCCACATATAGTTCTGAAATTTTTGATGCGTAAATATTCATTACATGCATGTCTGTGGTTAAAGTTTGTAAAACTTGAACAAATGCTGCCGATCTCTTAACTACAAGAATGAGACGGTATTCGCAAGGGTAAAATGACTTCTGTGAAGGTGTACTGACATAAAGGTGTTTTTTTATTAGTGACGATAATATCCGCGAGAGTATGCCAACAGTATCGCTTGCGGACATTGAATGCTTACGTTTAGCACACATGCCTTACACATAGTTTATAGTGCAACCGAGCTATTTTCAAAGTGAACAAACGGCGAAACAGATACATGCTCTTTTTACTTCGAATTATTTATTGACTTCTCTCTTCTTAACTTGTAATTTACTTTCTTGTGCAACTTGTTTGGTATGCGGTGACTTTCTGTATACCGCATATAAACTGAATATTAAAACACTGCTTAGACCTGACCACGAGAGTTCATACGCTCCAACTCATTTAATCATTTTGATATGTCACAAAAGCCTGAAATAATTAAGTACATGGTATATATATTCTTTGTTTTTAAATCGATGATATATATATTCACTTGTCAATAATGTAGTACATGCAATATATTAATTTATTTTTGTTATATATGCATCTTACAATCTATATATAATTATAGTACATGATATATATCATTACTTCTAGAATTATCTAGTAGAAAATTATAGTTACACTTATCTTTTTTATTATTCTAGGGATACAACCGTGTAAAATCTGGAATTTTCCATGAATTTTGGTTTTTTGATATTTTGTTTGTTTGTTTTGGGATTATGATATTTTTAATTTTTTTGGCCAATAATGTAGTGTTGAACTTATCAGAGTTCCTGAATTTGTACTTCGGTTTCTAATTCTTAGAGTGTGCTCCAAAAACTAAAAATGAAGAAAATAGATAAAAGGGAATTAGATATGGATCATATATGGTCTTGACCATTAGCTTTACTATGAACGGTCATATCTGAAATCTTATAATAAAAAAACCACCTAAAAATAAAATTTCTCTTATAATAGTTGAAGAAGAAGCCAAAAATTAAGCAGGTGGTCCCCCAAATATGTAATCATGCATACTGCTCGTAGATATCATTTGAGTTATATATTCAGTTGTCAGTCTCCATTATTTCATGCAATTAAATAGAATAATTTAATTACTTCCTGTAAATTGATGGACATTTAGAGTGTGCTTCTGATTTAAGAAGAAAATAAAAATAAAATAAAGAGAAAGGGTAATAAAGAGGAAGTTAAAGAGTGGGGCTATGGTACTTAATTCACAAAGTACGGAATGGCCGGATCAATATTTTTATTTACAAAGTTCAAACAATTAATCTAACTGTTTTGACATGATATCTAAACAAAAATGTATTTGGAGATCAATTTTTTTTAGAGAAAATGTTTCTGTCCACTGAGTTTTGTCCACCATCTGTCCACTACACTATCCATTCCGATTTACCGTCTCTTCGCTATCCACTTTATAATGGCCTATTTAAACACCGACGGACGACGGAACCTTTTTTTTTTTTTTTTAATTTCATTTCCGATATTTTCAAATCCGATCTGATTTTCTCCGCATTTGGTGATTGCCTTCCTCTTTCGCGCGATGCCAGATTCATTCCATTTTCCATTCGCGATCTTCTTCCTCTTTGCTCTTTCATTCAAATGATTGGCGATTAACTATTCGTCTAATGAAATCTGGTCCATTCGCGATTAACTATCGCTGGTTAAAGGCAAGAAGGAATCTGGTCCATCTCAATCATCGGTCTAACTTCTATTGGAGGCGTGTAATCACCACTGAGTTGGAGGCGTGCAATCATTGGCCTAACTCCATATTTCATTAGACGAATAGAAGTTGTGCAATCACCAATCTCTTATTATTTCCTTTTGTTCTTTGTATTTTATTATTTAGTTCGAACAAAAAAATTAAAGAGAAAAGGTTTCTGCCTTGTTGAAGGCTGTGGACATACGTGGGTTAAACCTTCAATCATGGAGCGCGATCGAACAGAAGTTGTTTTTGTTGAAGAGCACGGCAAAAAATTCAAATCTAGTAAGTTATTTATGTTGAATTTGTTGTTTTCGTTGTATGCAGTAACAGATCTAGCATTTCAAATAAAATTTGGAGAAAAGAGATGATAGATCGGCGATATGGAGTATTGATATGTTAATTTTACTGTATTGCCCCATTAATTTTACAGTATTCATCTTGTGGAAATCTGGAGGAAATAGATGATAAAGAGGCGATATGGAGTATTAATCTGTTAATTTTACAGTATTTCCTTGTTAATTTTACAGTATTCATCTTGTCATTTTACAGTATTCATCTTGTGAAAATCTGGAAGAAAGAGATGATAGAGAGGCGATATGGAGTATTGATCTGTTAATTTTATAGTATTGCCCTGTTAATTTTACAGTATTCATCTTGTCAATTTATAGTATTCATCTTGTGGAAATCTGGAGGAAAGAGATGATAGAAAGACGATATGGAGTATTTATTTATTAATTTTACAGTATTTATCTTGTAATTTTACAGTATTCATATTGTAATTTTACAATATTCATTTTGTGAAAATCTGGAAGAAAAAATGATAGAAAAGCTTCTTACTCATCTGAACAATATTCAATTGAAAATATGTACTGCATACAAGATTCAATTTTACAGTTCTGCTGATTCAATTTTATAGTATACAAGATTCAATTTTACAGTATACAAGATTCAATTGGAAATTTTACTGTGTACAAGATTCAATTTTACAGTATACAAGATTCAATTTTACAGTATACAATATTCAATTTTACAGTATACAATATTCAATTTTACAGTATACAAGATTCAACCCAGTGCTAATAACCGCTAATAACTAACTCTAATTGCCAATAACTTCTTATAACTGTAATTTCCGAAAGTACAGTTTTAAAGTACATTTATTTTGTCCTGTTGTGCAAGTTGCAATTTTTTTCTAACTATCATGGGACCACTTCAAATAGTTGCGGGATGTGTTTGTGATTAAGTGATATATTTTATGTGATATATTGTATAATTATACAGCATGTAGAAGTAATTTTACAGTATTCGTGCAAGTCAAAGCTGTGGACAAATGGTGGACAAAAGGCTGTGGACAATTAGACGCTTCCTTTTTTTTAACCATTCAAAGTAGTGATTTTCTATCTATTTTAAAAAACTGTAAAAAAGATTTTAAAGAAATATAAAATTTTCTATCTATTATTCAGAACTATTAGATGTTTAATCCATATTATAATCTATTTGGAGACCAAATTTTACATTTTTTGGAATTTTTTTACTATTTATTAAGCTGGTTTGAAAACCGCTGATTTCAATAAATTTCTACAGCATTGAAATCGGCGATTTTCAAACCAGCTTAATAAATAGTAAAATAATTTCATAAAATGTAAAATTTGGTCTCCAAGTAGATTATAATATAGATTAAACATCTAACGGTTTAGATTTGTTGTTTGGACATCAAAAAATAAAAAAAGCCCGGGCAGCACCTCCTGCTAAAATGCTGCTGACAGCAATTTAGCTGTGCCCTATATATATATATATATATATATATATATATATATATGAGGAGGGATCAAGTTACAACATTTTTTGAGTTACAACAAGTTACAACAAGCTTTTTTTTAAATTTGAAAGTCCAAATCGTCGATCCAAACCGTTAGATGTGATATCTACAATAAAATGTGCTTAGAGACCAAATTTTACATTTTTTGGAATTTTTTTACTATTTATTAAGATGGGTACAAAATACAATGGTCTAAATTTAACTAGTTTTTGTACCTATCTTAATAAATAGTAAAAAATTTCCAAAAAATGTAAAATTTGGTCTCCAAGCATATTTTATTGTAGATATCATATCTAACGGTTTGGATCGACGATTTGGACTTTCAAAATTAAAAAAAAAGCTTGTTGTAACTTGTTGTAACTCAAAAAATGTTGTAACTTGATCCCTCCTCTATATATATATATATATATATATATATATATATATATATATATATATATATATATATATAGGTAGGCTAATATACAATCGAGTTTTCCTGAGGTTCCGTACAACCAAGTCATTTTCCAATTTTTAAATTTCAAATAATCGATCCAAACCGTTCATCTTGTTCTCCATATTAATATGTGCCTGGAGACCAAATTTTACATTTTTCTAAATTTTCTTACTATTTATTAAGCCACTTTGAAAATCGCTGATCCAATTGTGGCTTCTGGTTTTACTGTTTTGTTAAGCCACCGTTGGATCAGCGGTTTTCAAAGTGGCTTAATAAATAGTAAGAAAATTTAGAAAAATGTAAAATTTGGTCTCCAAGCACATATTAATATGGAGAACAAGATGAACGGTTTGGATCGATTATTTGGACTTTAAAAATTGAAAAATGACTTGGTTGTACAGAACCTTCGGAACAATCGATTGTATATTAGCCTACCTATATATATATATATATATTTATCATCTCAATTGCATACCCATAAAAATTAGTAGGATTTTATTTTTATTTGAATTGTCATTGAAAGAAAAATACTCAATCAGTCAAATAATCCATGGTTTTGTATTCTTGTAGCATAATATATCCAAGCAATTAATTTTCTTAATTAAAAATTAAAGGAAACATATAGTTATTTAATTGTTTTATTAGCATTGACTTGATTCCAAACTATTTTTAATCATCTCTAGCTCGTCCGTTTCTAAATCAGATAATCAAAAGTGTTGAGTCTGACCCTTCAATAACAGAAGAGCTGCAGTATAGTGACCCCAATTAATTAAATTTTGCTATTTGCCTTCCTAGAACCGCCCCCAGACCCTAGTTGTGCATGTTAATTTACTTTTTTGCCCATGTGCAATTTTTGGGGACAGAAGAGTTGTACATTAAGTTGTTGATCCGTACAAAAAAAATGCAATAATGACAAGTAAATGAAAACAATACACCTCAATGGGCACATGCTGTTCCCTTTTCCTAGGCATAAATTTATTTTTATGTGGTAAGTTTTTAACAATTAAATAATCATAATCTGGGTAATATGTTAAAAGGTTTGATTTGCTGAATTAACGAGTTTTTGAATTTTAAGTTGGATTATTGTATGTTGAATTGGTACCAGCTGTTTGGTACCATGTTTTCACTAAAAATCATGTACAACAAATCTCTCCTCCCATCCAAAATCAGATTATCAAAAGAGAATCAAAGACGGTACAATGAGCATTAGATTAAATTTTGTTATTTGCCTTTCTAAGGACCTGTTCGGCGTACCATCGGGAATGGATATGGACACAGAAATAAACTGATTTTTACTATTTTTAAATTTTTATTTCTCCACAAAAACAGTAAAAATGTCGAACAGGCCTAAAACTGCCCCCAGACCCTAGTTGTGCATGTTAATTTACTTTTGTGCCCATGTGTAATTTTCGGGAACAGAAGAGTTGTACATTAAGTTGTTGACCGGTACAAAAAAAATGTAATAATGACGAATAAATGAAAATAATACACTTCAATGCACACATGGCAGCGGCAGTTGTCCGAAATAAATTTTTTCCATGCCCTTCTAAAGTCTGGCCGTAATTGTGCATGTTTATATTTGTGCGGTTGTGCAACTTTCGAGAACAAAAGTTGGTATACGTACATTGAGTTGTTGATCCGTTCCAAATAAATATAATGACGAGTAAATAAAATAATACACTTGAATGCACACATGGTGTTATCATTTATGTTGGATATGCAACAGTCCCCTCTTTTTAATTACAGATGTTAGGACCCTGGAAATAATACACTTGAATGCACACATGGTGTTATCATTTATCATTTATGTCGGATAAGCAACAGTCCCCTCTGTTTCAGAATAATTAAGGCATAATTTTATAAGTTGTTGAATCTTTAAGTATAATTTTCAAATTTTCTCTAACAAAATTTATAAAAATAAAAACATAATTTTGAATTATTTTTTAGCTCTATGTAAACTCACTGTTCAGATTAATCAGCTGCAGATAATTTGCACCAAATTAGTTTACAGAGGCTTTGTATTATGTTTTGTGTGTACAATTATGTCCATAATTTCAGCAATATGTTGACAGATAAATAAAATAGGTTAACAAGTACACCTCCGAATGTTGACATAAAATTAATAGTAACAAAAAATAAAATGATAGATAAGTAGTTTATAAGATAACAATTAACATAAAAAGAAAAAAAAATCAATCTTTCTTTCAATGCATTGAAAGTTTTGAAACTATATAGTACATATAACAGACTGTATTTTTAACAACATATCATGTATTCGGCCATTTTTATTAATACCCTCCAAAAAAAATTTAATTTTAAAAATGTCCCTACATGCTATTTTTTTTTAAATGTCCCGACCACCTGGCCCTGGGGTAGTCCAAAAATCCCACCAGACCGCCCCAGACAGAGGCGGGCCACATCCCTACAAGTTTTTATTTTATTTTTTTTTAGATCTTAATATTTTTTACTTAAATAATTTTGTGAAGAAAAAATTTTCTTGTTTAGAGTAGTGTATGCCAAAAATTAAGACATTTAATATATTTATGTAGTGATGTCGTAACTCTTTATAACTTTGATTTGATTTGTTAGTTGGATACCACAAGTTTAAATATAACACTAATTAAGAACTTGGCCTTGATTCTAAAAAAATTATTTTATTCATACATAAGAAAATATAGTTAGATTGCCTCAACGATATGCATATACACATATACATATATATACATATATATACATGTATTATATTATATATGGAATATGCTAACATGCTATGCATAGCATAGAACCCCTCCATGCAACGTATTGGATTTTGACTTTTCAAAATACTAACAGTCGATCCGAACCGTTCATCTTGTTCTCCATATTAATATGTGTTTGGGGACCAAATTTTACATTTTTTGAAATTTTTTTACTATTTATTTAGATTTATTGAAAATCGCTGTTTTCAGCAAATCTGGACCATAAAAAAACAGCGATTTTCAATAAATCTAAAAAAATAGTAAACAAATTCCAAAAAATGTAAAATTTGGTCTCCAAATACATATTAATATGTAGAACAAGATGAATGGTTTGGATCAACCATTAGGATTTTGAAAAGTCAAAATCCAAGGCATTGCATGGAGAGGCTCTATGCTATGCATAGCATGCTAGCATGTTCCATTATATATAGATATACATATATGAGTAAAGCAAGGATGTGATGTGCTCACCAAGAGGGTTTGGTGAGCATAATTTCAAAAGTATATTGGATCGACTTCAAACGCCGAATCCAAACCGTTGAAATCCTTGTACTTCATGAGTGATGCATGTACATATGAAATTTTAAAAGTTTCGAGTTTATTTGCTACACGGTCAAGCAGTCAAAGAAATAATAAAAATTGAATATATAAAACAACTTATAAATTAAGTTATAAAAAGTTTTTTTCTTTTACCGCTTGACCGTGTAGCAAATAAACTCGAAACTTTCAAAATTTTATATGTACATGCATCACTTATGAAGTACAAGGATTTCAATGGTTTGGATTTGACATTTGAAGTCGATCCGATATATTTTTGGAGTTGTGCTCACCAATCCCTCTTGGTGAGCACATTACACCCTAGCTTTACTCTACATATATTATATTATATATACATATATTATACATATATACATAGCCAATGCGGCTGCAAATGCGATGGGTGCATGTGGCATTTGACCTCTTCTGGTAAATCAACAAGTCTGGATTGATACAGGAACCAAACTGCAAAAGTGACTATACCAACATATAGAGCATTCAAAAATACACAGAACTGGCACAAATTTCAATTCATTTGAATTTTTTTACAATTGGTTATGAATTTTCAAATTTCAGCTTTCGAAAAAACTTTAAATAACCATAACTTTGGCTAGGAAAGTCGGATTTGGGCGTATGACCACTTTTTGAAAAAGGGAGGATGAGACGGATTTGAATATCACCCAAGGGGGACTTTTGCGTAACTAAAGCATCAGAATTTCAAAAAAACATTGTTTAGTGCCTCAAAAACTCAGTTTAAGTTTTGTTTAGTACAATGATCAGTATTTTGTTTAGTCAAAAGTCTAAGAGATTATTCAAGAATTATTCATATAATTATTTTAAAATATTTTTACTATTTACTGTGTTCGTTTGCCTATCTCCAAGCAAATAGTATATGTTGACAATTAGCAAATAATCCAATTATCCTCTAAAAAAAATAAAGAGTTGACATCATTGAGGCAATTTAACTATATTTTTTGTGTATATATAAATAAAATAAAAAATTTAGAATCAAGGCCAAGTACTGACCAATATACGAGAACATTTTGATATATCACGTTAATTAAGCGGTCCATATCAATTATTTGAACTTTGTCATTAGCTAATCTAATATTACACAAAAAACAAATGCCCTAACTTATAACTTCCAATGCTCCAACTTTTAATTCTAATTATCAAACATAATTCAATGAATTTATTTATTTTTAACTCTAAATTTAACCTAAATTACAAATTACAAATTACAAATTCAGAAGAGGGCAAAAAAAATATTCCGAGAGGGGTGGGGGTGGGGGGCAAAAGGCAAAGTCGATTCAGACCTATATTTTTTTATAAAAAATTCAAAATAATACGTTATTTGATGCAGACACATGACTTGACGTGCAAAATAATAAAGAAAATACATGTTAGTAACATTATGACAATATCATTACTTTCTGATTCATGACTTGACAATCATGTTTAACTTTTTTTGGTTGAATTTAAATTATTTAATTGAAAATAGCCAAATAATGTGTCAAAAATTAAAATAAAGAAAAAAGATGTCGGAATTATTTTTCATGTTAAAAGATATTTTTCTTTTTGACAAACATTAATTAAATTGTTGATCAACAAAAAATTTCTATAATTACGGGCGTGACATGTCATTGATGCGCGCAAAAGCGTATGCACAAAGTTTCAGTACAATAAGATGTACCTTTTAAACCTTTAACACGCGTTTGAGTTAAGTTGCAAGTGCACAATTCTATCAAAGTAGTATTTTAGGTATCGATCCACAGGGAGTACGATAAAAACTTAGTTCAAACTTTAGTAATAAATTTCAGAAAATAAAATAAAGTAAAGTGCAATAAAAGTAAATTGGGGGGTTTGTTCTAACAATTCCTAAGGTTGAGTTCAATACCCAAAAGAAAGGAGTTTGAAACAATAATTGTAAATAAAAGTAAAAGAAAAGAATTGATTTGCTTTCAAGATTTAGAGATCTAGGGGTCTTTGGTCTACAATTTCTTGCTAACTCTATTAATTCGGTATTTGTTTGAATTCATGTATGATTTGACGAGGTTTCTAACCTAATATGTTATTAAGGGTTACTTTCGTAAATTAATAACGTGTCTAGGTAACTCGAACTTCTCAATTAAGTTCCCCACCCTAGCTACCTAGACCTATAAGCTCTTGTTAGTCTCTCCTCTCCTCAAATATTGGTACTTCGCAATTAAGTCCATCATACCAATACCCGATTTGAATTGAGATGTCCTAATTAGGGTTTGACTTCACGATTAGGTTCTTCACCAAATTCCTAACCTTAATTTCTATAGTTCCGGCTTAGATTAAATTAGTTACAATCTTAACCTAAACCTAAGATATTTGCATTCATAGTTTGGTACTATCCTATTGATCACAGTCAATTTTGGTTCTTTCGAATCCAAAACGAGATACTACAATTCAAGTACTAACTATGTAATTAACACAAATTATTTAATCACAGAAATTAACAATCAAATCCCATAAAACAATCATAATAAAAACAAATAACCGAATAAAATAGAATTAAACAAGTTCATGCATTGACCTAAACCCCTAGAGAGAGATCTACTCCCTCATGGAGTGATCCATTACAAAAATTGGCAAAATAAGAAGAAATGAAATAAAGGAAGTAATTACACCCTTTGACAAATCAAAAACCTCTATCTTGCCGACTTCTTGCTCAGGAAACCCTTCTTCTCCTTGGCTGAAGGCTTTCCTTTTCTCCAGAATTTATTGCTAAGAATTGTGTGTGTGTGTGTAGAGAGAGAATGAAAGAATGAGGATCGTGGATGGAGAATGAACACCCCCTTTTATAGCCAAAGACCATGCCCAATTAAGAGCCTAGAAAGTGGAGTTAGTGGGTGTTATATTTGGATTGTTTTCTAGGATTCCCTGTCCACATTTAATTGTAACACACGTCCATGAAGTGCCAAAAATAGAACCCGTGTTGAAACTGTGTAAATTTGGCATTTCTGCGGCTCTAGTGCGGATGGCTGATCCGCACTGCGGGTGGTCTCATCCGCATTGGCTCTAAGTTTGCTTATTTAACTTGTGCGAATTGGTTGAATGCGGATAACAGTGCGGATGGCTAATCCGCACTGCGGGTGGATTCTGCTTTTCAAACATGTTCTGAAATCGGCTAAGTATTGAGTGCGGCTGGGCTCATCCGCACTGCAGGTGGAACTTCATCCGCACTAGGCTCGGGAAAATTCCTGCGCAGCGCTTGGATGTTGGAAATGCGACTAAGTCCTCAGTGCGGCTGGGCTGACCCGCACTGCGGGTAGTTTGATCCGCACTGGTGGGTATTTTCGCCATTTTTCATCATTTCCTGCAATGAAAAGCCAAACAACCGTAGTAACTTGATTCTAGGTATATTTAAATCACTTTATATTAAAAATACAAGATATTTGGGGTTGTTTTTATAATAAAACCTAGATTAAATGTGTATATAATTTATGCTTATCAGTCATTAACATGTCGTCATGTTACCGTATATTTATCTATACTGATAACATGTTGTCATGTACTGCCAAGCTATTTTTATTGAGAAAAATACATTATGTGTGATCAATAGTTTAAATAGCAATTATAGCGGTATAGCGGGGCAATTAAAAAAATAAGTGATTACACTAAGTAACTAGCTATAGCGTCGTTCAGTGTTGTAAAAAACATCCGTGATGGCCGATTAATCGGTTATGGTGGTCACGTCACGCATATCCTTAACGGATGCATGTTTGTGGTGGAAAACATTTAATCAGCCATTTTCCCGATTAATCGGACATTTTACCGATTAATCAGCCGATTATTACCAGTTATTCCCTTTTATTTCAATTTTTTTCAATAAATTTTTTTTCACATTGACTTTTTTTTATGTGATAGTGTATGATAATAAGTTTTATAAATCATGTATTGCAATTTTATTTGTGCTTGGACATACATTCAATATTTTTATATATGTTTTTGTTCTTCTTACTTTAAAATTAATTAATTTGTCTTCTATTTATTTATCATATATTTTTCTTACTAATTATTGATGTATTTTTTTCAATTAGTATGACATATTTATTTATGAAACTAAGTTGTTATTATAAACTAAATTTAGTTATTTTATGTTGAAATATTTCATTTCTTTCACATAATATGTTATTAGTATTTGAAAAAAGTTTAACTCTTGAATTAATTTTTTCATTAAATAAATGTGTTACTGATACATGTAAAGTGCTTGTGTGTTAAAATAAATAAATGTAGTGTCATGTTATAATGATAAAATTAAGTTTATTTGACAAGTTTAATGAGTTAAATAAATTATTTTTAATAAATTATGATATGTATACACAAATTCAATAAAAACATTAAATTAACCGCATAATTCTAATTAATTGACCATATGCTGATTAATCGCTTGGCGGTACTCCGTCCGTCTGATGACTGCATACTGTTATTTACAATACTGACGTCGATAGCCAGCTATATATTGTCTACAACTCCGTAGCTTTTAGGGTCCGAAAAAGCAATATGTATAACTAGCTATTTAGAATATTGTGTGCAATATACAAGTTATGTTCCGTAATAGACACCATGTACAAACAATTAAAGCACACCATGCCCAAAAAGGTATAGAAAGCACACAATATATGGACAAACAGGTAAAACACACCATGCCCACATTATTCACTTTCAAATAATTAAAATCTGTGGGGCTTGGGTACTAATTGTATAATCTATTGCCAAAGCTACCGTACCGGGTAAATTTTCTTTATAACTTTGGTTGATTACAGAAACGGAGCAACATTTGGGAAATAAATCTGCTACGATCCTAAAAGAGATTGTAGGGTTCTATGATTTCAAATTCAACCTTTTATTTATTTTGAGATTCGTGCATAAAAATAACTTTTATGGAGAGTCATAATACTTAAAAAATGAAATGTTGAATTTGAAATCGTAAGACCATACAATCCATTAGGATCATAGCATCTGGACCATCCAAAACAGTGATTTTGTACCTATCTAAAAAAATAGTAAACAAATTTCAAAAAATATAAAATTTGGTCTCTAAGCACATTTTAATATATAGAACAAGATGAACGGCTCGGATTGACTGTTTGAATTTTGTAAACCGATATAGAGACGTGAAGTATAATTGGGTCACAAAACCAATAGTGCATTTTAACCTTTCTCATATTTTAATTATATTGTTCATAGGTTGAAGTCAAAACAACATTGTCAATATTTTTATCTATAAAATTACTAAAAGCAATCTAAAAAAAAGGAAAAAAATTATAATTTTTTTCAAAACATCCGAAAATATATATCCATCTTTTAAATTTAGTAATATAATTTTCCAGTGAACTGAAATATACACCTGCCACGTAAAATATTTCCTCCCCCGTTTACTCCCACCTTTCAAATCCCCTCTTCTCTCTTCTTTCGGAAACATGTTTTAATTAGGCATAAATTCAAGGTGTACCATTTTGATTTATATTATGAATAAAAATTTAAGGGACCAACCGACCAAGGCCAGTCTACCAGATGATTAAATTAAATTCGAACTACATATTACTCAAAACTTCTAACACATTACCTATCAACTAGTAAATTATTTATTTCCCCTTTTGATTCTATATCTCTATTCTGGTAAATTTTACAGAAAGAAGGCCTTTTAATCTCCATATATAGATCTGAAATTTAGAGAGAGGTACTTGACAAGAAAAAGAGTGCACAATATTCATATAAATCTCATGAATTAATTAGTTATCCTGATAAATCTCCAGATTAATTAAAGAATTTATGCATAAAAATCCCGTACATACCTGTGGTTAAAGTTTGTAAAATTTGAACAAAGGCTATCGATCGCATAACATAGGATACATACATTGGAACACATGCCTTGTTTATCATGCGAGCGATTATTCAAAAGTAAACAAATGGTCAAACAATTACTTCTAATTGATCAACATCTCTTCTGAACTTAATCAGTTCATGTATCCTCTGTCCAGCTGAAGTAGATCTCTCATGTACATTGCTAGTTCTTGTTCATCCATATCCAAATTTTGTGAGAAAACAATACCTAGCTTTCTCTTCTTTCTATCCCTTATTCAGGTGGAGTAGAATAGTGCAAGAGAAGGGTAATGATATTACAGAGCTGGCTTGATTTCAATCCAAATTAGCTCTATCAGTATCCTCTGTCCAGATGCACTACTGGGAAGGGAGCTGTATACATTATAATTATGATATTTGATAGGCTACATTCATTCTGATGTTTTATTGGCTATATATGTTTGAAAGAACATAGCTGCGAAGCTTTTTGTTCCTCTCAATTTTTAAGGGAGGCCAGTACAGTATCTGGTCCATGGGTGGTACAGCAACTGCCAACTGGTACATGGCCGGTACGTTTTCTGGTAAATGGGGAAAATGATACAGTGTTATAGTGTACCGGCTATTGGTAAGAGATTTTCTGAGCATCTTCATTTTTCACTTCACAATAATCGATGTATCAGGCTGTACCAGTATTTGGCATAGGATCTTCTGCTCTTTTATCAGATTTCATGGTGTATTGTGTTCTCTTTTGAAGGTGTTATTGTATATGACTTTATGACTTTTAGTGTGGAATGAATGTCGACGGACTACGGGCTACTTTGCCAAAAAAAAAAAAAAAGAGGCGACTGAAAAGGGTGAGAGCAAATGAAAGAGGGAATTTTTGCAAGACAGGTATATATTTATGTCCCAGATAAATATTTTATTTTTCCTCCTCTATTAAAATTTATGTATATTTTTTTTTGTTTGATGTTTTAAAAAGGTAGAACATTTCATACAATTTTCCAAAAGAAAAGCTTCCGTTTTCTTAGCTTGCTAGCTCTTAAATTTCGTCGCCTGCACTAGATTTTGAGAACGAATCGCGCTAAAAATCTACTGATTAATATTTAATAGGCCCAAAATTACAGATGGGCCGAAATGTTTAGCTGAGCTAAACTCAGCCCATTACTTCTTATAATAGTGTTATCTGTGATAAAATTGGCCCATTTGAAAAGAAAAACCTTTTAGGAACAGATTTCTGTCCATATAAGATGGTTTTAAAGTTGAATTCTAGTTGCTCAAATCATTACCTCGTTATATTCTTCATTTATTTTCTTCTTTCTTTTCTGATTCTACCTTTTCCATTTGGGTTGCACGGATCAATCCGTTGTCAAATTAATAAAAAAGATCCAGTCCGTCACATAATGTATTGAGTATTGACTGTTAAAAAAAAGGATCTGGTATAGCTTGTGTGCAGGATGAGACTATATATGCACTCTGGTGGAGAGGTTGACCTGACATTGCGGGTCATTCTGGTACCACCCAAAGCCGTGTGATTTCACTACAGGTAAAATTGCAGAAAGTGACTGTACCAGTACTTTCAGATAAATCCCATCCCTCGAAGAAATCCAAGGAAAACTTAAATCTAAATGCAATGAAGTGAAAAGGAAAAAAAGTCCACCCAAATACTGAAATTTATTATTTTTCCTTGGCACAGAAATACGGAATGCAATTTGATAGGCACAGGCACTGTAAGTTTGTGTCAATATTCAATCTGGAGCAATTATTTGCGAGGAATGATTCCCTCGCTCGAGGCAATTTTTGTTCTTCCAATATGCTGATATGAATTTGACGCACAAAAAGGGGAACCCTGTACATTAATAAAGTGAACTATATATGAATTTTAAAGCAAAATTAGTGAACCATGTACTGGACGAAGGATAGGCAATTTTCAGGGGCGGAGCACACAATTTCAAGCTATCAGAGTGAAAACTAAAAAAAAAAATTGAGAATCAATCATATAAAATTTTCATGCTGATTATAAAAATTAATTTTATAGTAATCATAGCATTCTTTTTCTAAAATATATAAAAAAATCATATATAAGCACAGGCATTTTGAGTCAATTGACCCCGCATTCATTTCATATAGATCTGTCCCCGGTGTTCTTTTTAGGAGGGGCATTTTTGACATGCAGTAATTGAGCAATTATTTTTCATAATATCCATTCCCTTTATAAAATATAATCATGAAATTATTTTAAAAGGATTGTAATTTCTCACTAAATTTAATAATGATGTGCAAGAGTACCTACACAAGGGCTGTAATCCCCCTCTAATTCATAGGGATGTGAAGCCAAACAACATTCTCCTGTTGGAATTTAAAAACGTTTAAATTATAATTATAATTTAGACTACATATTATATAATTATATGTTTCATATATACTGTCATAAATAAATGTCTAAATAAGTGATCAAATTCAGAATAAAGTTGTAATGTCAATTAGGCATTGTACGTATTTTAATTAGGATATGGACCGAAATACATATAGAATATTTAGGTAATTATTTATAATTGTTGATGGGTCGATTAGAAATATTATAGTTTGAACTCGTGATAAATTAGAATAATAAAATTGGCATGAAAACAACCTCATTTGGTTTATTTCTAGATTTAAATTGCATTAAAATTGACTGGATTAAATTATGGTCATATTTGGTGCTTCTAGAAGAATTTATGGTTATTTTCAAACAGTTTTCTTAAGCCAAATTAGAATTCTAATTATGAACCAACTTGGCTAATCATAGCATAATCGACTTGACTAATTATAGCATTTTCACGGGTATTTAAGGACTGCATCTCTAACGCAGCAACAATCAATTCTCTAAGATCAATTCTGAAATTAGGGTTAGCTTCTTTATACTACATTAAGTCTAAAGACAAGATTATTGTCACACCCCAAATCCCCGGGTGTGACAGCCTGCCGCGTGTATTTATTAAGTGTCACATATACACGCAAGGCAGTGGATCTTTTATATGCATTACCAATATCCTCATCTGCTGCATCCAAAAAATAAACCTGAAAATAATCATAGAGTGGGGGTGAGAATAAATTCTCAGTGCAAATTTGCCACATATGAATTATTGGACTTGCAATCAAACTCTATATTCAAAAATGAAACCCAAACAATAACAGTTCAAATCAATTCATATTCATAATAATAAAAAGGAATGCATATGCTCGACAACAAATAATAAACCGAATCACAGTTTACGAAATTTCCAAGATGAATTTCAAACACAACATATATTTTGGCTTAACTCGATTCATTAGGGCTTGTAGCAATTACATATGTTCTTTCGAGCTGGACCATTTATCAAACCCACATCTGTAGGGTTACTGACGCCTACAAATGGCCAACCAAGCTGGACCCTTTATATGACACCCATCTGCAATTGCTTGGCTTAACAGTTTATTAAGGTCTGGTTCAAATCATATAAAGAAAATCCTTTTTGGAAACATTTCCAACATTCGTAATATTCAATTGACCGTTCAAATGCATTAACACGTAGGAGAATACCACCGAGCCACAGACGTTACACATGTCACCCACAATTTCCAAACCACACATCATAACATAATCACCCTCCCTCGTCCCAACCGGTACTGGGAACATCGAGGGTCATTCACCTAAGGCCATTTAGGATCCTGGGAATCAAAGCCAACATACTGCCCGACTTTGCAAATTAATTGGATCCAAGTGCTTAACTTCTTAAATCCATTCACACACATATCAAATCCAATCGTGGTGACTTTCAATCAAATCAAATCATAACAGATCGACACAACCAACAACCATACCAGCATGCAAATCATTCAAGTCACATCAATTCGAGTTTAATTTGATTGGGCTATGCAAATGCTTTACACAATTCAATAATGCAATCAATGATATTCAACATGACAAATGAATACATAGTTTAATTTCTGAAAATAAAGTATCAAACAAGTCTAAGAATCCTGCACCTGATTACGATGAGCGTACCGCTTAATTAAGGATCAGACGTCTCGAAGTATCCCGCAAGGTCTTGTTCGATCGAGTCTACGCTTATATTAACATGTATACTTAATTTAAATCATTGTTCGACTATTTATCTGCTTACTTGAGTGATATTATTTTCTTTATACTTTCCTTATCATAATCTTATTTCAAAAGCCAAATCAAATTTCAGTTTCTTTTACATTCTAGCATTGGACCCAAGTATGCACACACACACACACACATATCATGTCGTTAATCAAACCAATTCAAAGGCCCGGTTATTTAAACTATTTCAGATGTTAAATTATAAATTTCAGATTCGAATAATTTCGATATCAAATAATATGTTCATACACACATATTTCTAAATCCCTAAATTTTATTATACATAATTTCATACTTTATTTATATTTCGAAATTTTTGTTTCGTTTTAGTCGGTCAGAAAATTTTTGAACGATCGTTAAGTTAATTAAAACTTTTTATTTAAGCCAAATGATTGATTTAGCAATTTAATCATGTTTTAAAATTTCGGAATGTAACAATTATGTTCAAGCAACTTCGGAGAAGAATCTTGACAGGCATTTCTTGAAGCGTTCAAGAAGAGCTCTACGAGTGTTCAAGCCTTTGGTCTCAATTGAGTGTCGAGTAATAGCATGCTCAACATGGAACAAGGTAATTCTACTGCCTTGATTAGGTTTGATTTATGTATAGAATGGTCTTAGGGCAGATTTAAGGATGCACTTGTGCACTAACAAATGGTATCAAAGATGTCCTATGCAAAAAAACAGTTATAATTTTTTTAGGGGGGGAGTAAAGAATGATTTGAATTGCTATCTGTTTTTTATTATTGAATCTATTTTTTGGGTTGCCTAAAATTAATTTTAAAGATTAGTAGATGCTAATTGATCAAACATGCGAATTTTAGAAGAGTTTTGAATTTTTATCACAGTTTCTGGTCAAAACAAAGTCAGTTCCACGTAGTTTCGGGCTCAGTTTCTAGCCAAAATCAAAGTGCAGAAAAACAGTGTGTTCAGCAAAGGCCGAAGCAGACAGTTCTTAGCTGATACTAAGGCCGGAACTGCATGTAGGCTATTTAAAAGAGGTCCCTACTTCCTAGAAGCATTATATTTTGTTTTAGAGAGTTAAACAATATTATTATCTATTTTTTAGGCATTAAGTTTCGACTAAAATTAGATGAATTCAATTTTAGGTCATTAAGTTTCGACTAAATTTAGATTTTTCTATATTTCGTAAGTTATTTCTGGCAATTAAAGATTTGTTTAATAAATTTAATTGATAGAAAATAGTTATTATATAATACTCTGATCAATTAAATTAATTTTTTAAAAAATTGCTTCGAACAAATCAGAAAACTGTTTGGACGTTTTGGTTCTGGACGGTTTGACTAAATTTGATTTTTTTTTTTTTTTTCCCGCTCGAACGGTTACGTAACCAGTATGCTTCCTATGCAACATACAGCCCACTGTGTCTCTAGCTAATTTGAATTAGGGATGCAAACGGGTTGGATATTATCAGACTGTATCCACATCCGTATTGAAATTAGATATGGATATCTTAATATCCGTGCAAATACGAATACGGATATGATTTTGAATTTTAATTATCCGTATTTGAATAGTAGATATATACCATATAGTTTATTATAAATTATGAAAATATTTATGTATATATTTACGGATATCTGCTATCCGATTCATATCTGTAAGTATCCATCTAATATTCGATTCATATTTGTATCCGAAAATTAAAAACGGATACAGATATAATTTTACCACTATCTGATACGTATCCAATCCGTTTGCACCTCTAGTTTGAATTAGGTTGATAATTAGAACTAATAAAAGAAGTTCTGACACAGGTCATAGTTAAGTTGACACACATCTATTATTTTTTTAAATTATGATTAAGACGTCTAAAAATAGGTTTATGTCTTAGATTAGACTTTAGATGTAATTTTAGATTTATTAAAAGGAAATTAGAGTTTATACATGTCCTGAATTTGAGTTAGTTAAGAATTATAATGTCCATAAACAGACCTCTCTTTTGAGATGAGTTTAAATTCGTTCCATGACAAGTAATTAAGATAACGCACTTGCAATTGATGCGAATATTAGTCAATGGATCACGTATTCATACTTTATTTACTACACAAAAGTACCTGAAGGTCATGATTACATCTAAAGATATTTCATTAGTGGATGCGTGATTTGGTTAAAGAAATAATGAAATTTAGTATAATTTTTTTCCTTTAAATGAAATTTAGTATGATTTTTCCTTTAAATCAAATTTAGTATAATTTTTTCCTTTAAATGAAATTTAGTATATTATTTTTCCTTTAAATGAAATTTAGTATAATTTTTTCCTTTAAATGAATTTTAAATTTATGATTAAGAATAAATCGTGGCGCGTTGTGATCTGATTCTTTCCTTTGTTCTTTTTCTAAAATAAAATATATAAATTTAGAATTAAATTTCTAAATTTGAATGGTTATTTGAAATTTATTTTTGATAGATTTTCTAAAATTAAATATACATATTTAAAATTAAAATTTTAAATTTGAGAGGTTATTTAAGTAAGGTGCTTCCAAAATTAGATTTTCTCTCTAGATCATGGGTCAATTTCAGCATAATAAATACATTCTTCGGTTATTTAGAAAATAATGCGGTTGCACAAATTTTAATATGACCGCATGAATTTTGATGCAAAAGCACAAAATACTCTTTTAAGGTTAGCAAACTGCACAAAATTTGTGGGGACCATATAATTCTCTGAAAAAAATTCAGAATATTTTTTAGGATTAAAACTACAATTATTATAATGCAATTATATATGTATAGAGAGAGAGAGAGAGAGAGGAGGGATCCACTTACATCATTTTTGGTGACATCAGATTACACCTTATATTTTCAAAGTCTAAACAGTCGATCTAAACCATTCAACATGATTGATATGTTAAAATGTGCCAAATTTTTACATTTTTTTTGAATTTTTTGTACTATTTATTAATATAGGCACAAAAATTCAATATTTAGAATATAGCGATTTTGTTAAATACTTAATAGTAAAAAATTTCGAAAAAAAATGTAAAATTTGATCTGCAAGCACATTTTAATACATCTATTATGTTGAACGGTTTGAATCAACTGTTTGAACTTTGATAACTTTAAATTCAGTGTCACCAAAAAAGGAGTAATTGGATCCCTCCTCATATATATAATTGCATTTTTTTTTTACGGCTAAGGTATAAATTATAATTCTTATAAAGGCATTAAAATTATATGTATTTTGAATATAATTAATTGAGTCCTAATTGTACCTAAAGGTAGATTAATTTAAATTCATTTTACAAAAGGATATTAGGTGTTCATTTAATGGATGCAATCATTAATCAGTCCAAAGAAAGATAACGATTGTTGAAGTTATTCGTACAATTGAGTGATAATATAATATAGTGATAACTATTATGTGTTTACATGTGTCAACATTGTCGGTCCAAAGGAATGCATGTTTTTCGACATGTTATTAAGTTATCAATATTTTATTGTTGCACCGAAGTGTCATAAGAAATTAATTTGTTGCCTAAAGGTGATCAATTAATGAAAAAAATGATGCTATGGTTTAACATGGTTTAAGTCTCATAAATGTGATGATTTTTTAAGAAAAGTTATGATACTTTGAATGTAATAATGTCGAGTAAAGTTATGTCTAAGCAAGTCGAAATTCGAAGTGTATTCTTGGAGATCTCTGATTTACCTAAACACTTTAACATGATTGTGAAGTTCGCATGTATAGTAACAAAAAAAAAAAAAAAAAAAACATCTCATATATTTTCAGCAAGTTGGGCTTTTTATTGTGAATTTATAAATTACATTCAAATAATGGCCCAACTTGCTCAAAATGTATTAGATGATTTCTCTTATGTTACTATGCATACGAACTTCAAAACTAAGTTGCCAGTTAAGTCAGGGATCCCTAAAGATACACTTCGAATTTCAACTTGCCTAGGCAAAACTTTCATCGACATTGTTACATTCATAGTATCGTAACTTATCTTAATAAATCATTACATTTTAGAGACTTAAAACCATCTTAAACCAAAGCATCATTTTTCCATTTTGATCACCTTTGGGCAACAAATTAATTTCTTATGATACTTCGACGCAACAATAAAATATTGATAACTTAATAACATGTCTTCCTTTGAGCCGACAATGTTGACATATATAAACACATAATAGTTATCACTATATTTTATTATCACTCAATTGTATAAATAACTTCAACAATCATTATCTTCTTTTGGGCCGATTAATGATTGCATCTATTAAATGCACATCTAATATCCTTTTCTAAAATAAATTTAAATTAATCTTATCAAAAGAGGTATCTTTGGGTACAATTAAGACTCAATTAATTAAATTCAAAATACATATAACTTTAATGCCTTTATAAGAATTATAATTTATACATTAGCCATAAAACAAAAATGCAATTAAATAATTATATATATATATATATATATAATTCATCACAGTAACTACAGTTTTAATCTTAAAAATTATTCTGAAATTTTTAAAAGAGTTTTGTGGCCCCTACGAATTTTTATGTGGTCCGCCAACTTAAAAAAATATATATATATTTTGTGCTTTTGCATCAAAAAGCAATGCGGTTGCATCAAAATCCATGTGGCTGCATCATTTTCTAAATAAATGAAAAAGTACATTTATTATGCTGAAATTGTCCCATAATCTAGAGAGAAAATCTAATTTTGAAAGCACCTTAAATGACCTCTCAAATTTAGAAATTTAATTCTAAATATAATATATTTTATTTTAGGAAATCTATCAAAAATAAATTTCACCAAAATAACCTTTCAAATTTAGAAATTTAATTTTAAATATGTATATATTTTATTTTAGGAAATTCATGAAATCAAGATTTATTCTTCATCATAATTTTAAAATTCATTTAAAAGAAAAAAAAAAAGTATACTAAATTCCATTATTCCTTTAACCAAAGCACGCATCCACTAATGAAACATCTTTGGATGTAATCATTACCTTCAGGTACTTTGGTGTAGTAAATAAAGTATGAATACGTGGTACGTACAATTACCAATCATCCTTTGGGATAAGTTGGCATTAATTATGTATTAATCAACAGAAGGTAGGGGTTCACTTCGGAAAACTTAAGTCCATGTCCCGAGACCTTTCTAAGACATCATTAATGCATAACTACCACATCTGATCTTTATAAACTATCATTATGCCCTAAACAATTTTAACAAGTACTAATCCTCCTTTGGACTGACTAATATTCGCATCAATTGCAGGTGCGTTATCTTAATTACTTATCATGTAACGAATTTAAACTCATCTTGAAAAAAGAGGTCCATTTGCGGACATTAATTCTTAACTAACTCAAATTCAACCCTAATTTCCTTTAAATAAATCTAAAATTACACCTAAAGTCTAATCTAAGACATAAACCTATTTCTAGACGTCTTAATCAGAAAATTAACCTTTAGAAAATTAGTCTATTTCTATTTTCTAATTTCTAGACGTAAACCTAAAAGTAGCCTGTAGAAAATTAATAGACCAAAAATTAGCCTTAAATGTCAACTCTAGAAAATTGATTCAGAACCAAACTTTAGTCCAATTTTTATTAATTGACTAGATTTGTATAATAACCATTTTCTATCAATTAAATATGTTAAATAGACCTTTAATTGCCTGAAATAACTTATCAAACATAATTCATCTAATTTTAGTTTAAACTTAATTACAAAAAATAGATAATAACATTGTTTAACTCTCTAAAACAAAAGATAATACTTCTAAGCAATAGGGACATCTTTAAATAGTCTACATGTAGTTTCCAAGCAGTTTTCCCCATCCTAGAAGTTTTTCCCACGATTTCCACTCAGCCAAAATTAGCATTTCTCAAAAAACTGCTTTCTGGGCAGCTGTTCCGGTCTCAGTTTAGGCCAGGAATTGCCTGTTTCGGTCGTGGCCGAACACACTGTTTTTCTGCTCAGCTGTTTCGGCCTCTGTTTCGTCCAAGAACTGTCTATTTTGACCTTGGCCGAACACACGTTTTTCTGCACTTTGATTTTGGCCAGGAACTGAGCCCGAAACTACTCAGAATTGACTCTGTTTTGGCCGGGAACTATTTCTATTTTGTCCAAGAACTGTGCTAAAAATTTAGAACTCTTCTAAAATTCACATGTTTGATCAACTAGCATCTACTCATCTTTAAACTTAATTTCAGGAAACCAAAAAACAAATTCAATAATAGAAAACAGATTCAATAATAGAAAATAGATAGCAGTTCAAATCATTCTTTATTTCCCAAAAGAAAAAATATATATGGTTTTTCTGCATATGGTGGCTCTGATACCACTTGTTGGTGCATAAGCGCACCCTAAAACGTGTCCTAAGACCATTTTATACAAAAATAAAACCTAATTAAGACAACGAAATTACCTTGTTCCATCTTGAGCGTGCTGTTACTCGACACTCAATCAAGATAAAAGGCTTGAACACTCCTAGAGCTCTTCTTGAACGCTTGACCTTCGAACTTGGTGTCTCAGATCCTTCCAAAACTTGTAGTAATGCCTGTCGAGATTCTTCTCTAGAATTGCTTGAACAGAATCTCGTCTTTAGACTTAATGTAGCAGTATAAAGAGGCTAACTCTAATTTCAAAATTGAGACATATAATTGCCTTCCTAGATGCGAAATTGGAAGCCAAAATAGCTGATTTTGGCATTCCAAAAGCATTCAGCAGTACCAACAGCACACATGTATCAATGAATCATGTAATTGGAACAGGGTATGTCGACCCTGAGTAAGTCGCAATGTCACATGTCATATCTCTCATAAAAAATAAAACAAAAAAATGTACTAGTTAGTTTTTTTTTTTTTTTGAAAAAAAGGCAGGAAATGCCCATCCAATAATAAAAGAGTTTCGAGTACAACTAGAATTATAAGAAAAGCAAGAAAGTAAACTATCCAAAAAACACGTATAGGTCCAAATAACAAAGACCAACACTAGCACTAACAGTTGTGCCAGAATCCAGTTTGGCATGGAAACACTCCATGCTTATTACACAACCAAGCAACAAAATAGCAACTAAGCAAACAAAACAAAGATGAAGACAATATGTTTTTCATGACACAGTGCAATAACAGAGATTTAGATGGCAAGCAACAGTGATACCATCCAAGGGTTGTCAACACTGTGAGACTCAGTAACACTGGTTGGCAAGGGTGACATGCTTTGCAAAGGCACCATGTCCATATCTTCAGGAATCCAGGGAGTAAACTGCACATGCCTCCTTTTAGCCCCTGCCCAATAATCCAATAAAGAACAAATTAGTAATAGAATTTGTTTAATAGATGGTACTCTTTTGTTATCAAAACACACAGAATTTCTCACTCGCCATATAGTCCAACAAATGGCACTTACAACCATAATCATGGCTGTTCGCTGTGGCATAGTTAAAGACAAGGCTAATAATTGAATATCTTCCAAAGAGGTCCAGCTATGATAATAGTTTTGAAATTGACCCATCCAAAACCAAATTTTAGATAAGTATGGACATGTAAGAAAAAGATGCAAAGATGATTCTTCTTCTCGATGACAGAAGTGACATAGGGTATCACCGGGCCAATTTTTTTTCCTTAAAACGGTTTTAGTAAGAATTTTATTCCGAAACAGTAAAAACATAAACACTTGCACTTTAAGGGGCATGATGTTAGCCCACCACATTAGTGCATATGGATCCTGTACCCCGCGAAAAGAAAGAAAATTATAGAGAGAAGCAGTAGTAAATTGATACTTGGAATCCCATTTCCATAATAACGAATCTGGAGCTGATGTAAGCGTGTAAGAATGGATGATGGCAAGAATTTCATGCCAGTCAGCTAGTAGAATGCCATGGAGAGATCTGCAAAATCTCACCACAGCACCCCTAGAAGCAATTACTTCCTGTACACTTAGAGAAGGATTAGTGCATAAAGCAAAAACATGAGGATAAACAATTGAGAGATGGCATTTGGAGTGCCAAGTATCTAACCAGAATTGCACAGATTGGCCAGTACCTATTTGGTAAGAGCAACTCATTTTACCAATATATTGCAGTTTAGAAATCTCCCGCCAGAAATGCGACATGTTAGAGGGATTAGTATGTGTACCATATTTAATGAGAATTATTTGTTTCGAAAGGCCTGAGAAAAAGGGGTTATGTAATTTCCACCACCATTTAAGTAACAAAGAAATGTTCATAGTATGCAAGTCTTTAACTCCTAAACCTCCATAGTCTTTGGGATAACAAACCAAAGTCCATTGTATCAATGAATATTTTTTACGAGGACCCGCATTTCCTTGTCATAGAAATCTATGGAGGTTGATGATGGAGGTACAACTATACATACCAGCTAACCGAAAAAAAGCAATGTGTATAGCTTTGGGGTAGTCCTGCTACAGATAGTAACGGGTCAACTAGCAATTATAAAAGGATCCAGACCTGAGAACGAGAGCATGAGCATCATCCAATGGGTACGTCAGAGGCTGATGATGGGTAACATTGAGAGTGTGGTGGAAGCAAGAATGCAACGAGAATATGACATCAACTCTCTCTGGAAAGCTGCAGACGTTGTGCTCAAGTGCATTGCACAGAGTGCGGTCCAGAGGCCAACAATGATTAAGGTTGTAATACAGCTCAAGGAATGCATCGAGTTGGAGGCGGCAACAGGGAGAAATTACAGTACAAACTTCTATTCCGAGAACAATAGCAATGGTCATACCATTGAAAAATGTTAGCCAGAACAGCACACAAGAGATGGAACAGCAAGTTGGGAGAGTTCCAGTGGCTAGCGGCCCGGTAGCCAGATAATTTCTCATATTTCCAGTTTGATTCTTGTCTATGACTGTTTTATTTTTCCAGTGTGCAAGCATTAAAGAACATGTACCTGGCGTCAATTCTTTAACCTTATTTTTTGTGAATTTATGATTGAGTTCTTTTAGAGATTGTATGCCTAGTTTGTAAAATCAGAATCGGGTGAATTGGTCATAACTCGACCGATTTTGCAGACCATGGATGTATGTATGTGCCGAAATATAAATGAAAATGTTAATGATATAGTAAAGTTGCAGACCATGGATGTATGTATTAATTTTCATCCATTCTTATAACTAAGCTATTGAAAATCTGAAAAAATTAAAGAACGATATCATTGCAACAGTTCTTTAAGAAAATAATGGAAAAAGGTGAGATATGATGTGGTGTGTGAGTTGATAAAAGAATGGGGGCTACGGCTCCTGAGTCCATATCCATACTGTAGGGGTCCAATGAGTTGGAGATTAACTCCAACCGAACGATTGGAATTTGGTGTCTTGAGATTAATTCTCAGCCAAGCGATTGAAATTCGGTGTGCCTATTTAAACATAGGGGTCTATTTAATTATAATTCGAATAATACTTGATTTAGTCACGCGCGTCCAAGTCTAGAATTATCAGAGCTTGCTTTTCTTTCTATCGTGCAGAGCCCAAGGAAAAAACAATTTTGTTTGAAAAATAATTGAAACGCTCGTTAATACTTGAGTCGCAGAAGGTTGTTAAAAAAGTCTCTAAGTGACAAAATATTTATTTTGAATAGCAGAAATCGTTCTGGCAAGTTACCCCTAAGAGCACAAGTGTAAAGGCAAAGGGGGGCATGAAAAGTGAAAACTAGAACAAAAGACATTCAACCACTAGTGCACTGTTTTTTGGGTTTCAACAAAACCAGTGGTACCAGCTACCAATTTACTTCAAAAAAAAAAAATTAAAATTAAAAAAAAAAAAAAAATCAGCTGTTACATAGATAGTACCACACTACCACCCCAATTACATCAAATGTTTAGGCCACTTGATCACTTATTTTGAATTATGAAATTAGAGAAATTACAAAATGTCCACCCAGTTTTGAACTTCAGTAGAGTTCTATATAATATATAAATTTAGTAATTTTCAAACCAGTAATCAGTAGAGTAACTGTAGATTTAGTAACTTGTGTATTGAACAGAGGACAACGATGAACTACAAACCTCTAAAAGGCACAACTATGCTTACACACAAGCTCAATGATGCATGTATTGCAATTTGGACCTCCTTTCAGTGTAGTAAAAAAATATTGAAAGAGAGTGTGTTTTCCTTTACTAGTTTGCTCACCTAATATACAAAATAGAACAATACTATTGTCCCTTGACATGTACCTAACAAATCCAAATTAGACACTAGCACTAGATGAGCAAAAATTATATCTGCCATTCCATAATAGTCTCACTTACGGAAGTGACCTATTAAGGTACATTTACTTTTACAACATCAATTTTCATAGTTGTTCACCAAATATTTTTCTACTTTGATTACTCAGAAATGTTCTTTATAGTTTCTACCTATATGTCAAGCATGCAAGTCTAGATATCTAAATGCTAATTGATCACCCCCGCTCTTCTGGTAAAAGTTATGAATACCGTCTCCAACAGTACCAACCATCAGTCCACCCTTTAACTCTATATAAACCCAAAAAACATGCACACATATCATTGCAACCATCTAAGTCTTAAAACACACAGAATACACATATTAACACAAATGGGTACTTTTACTAGCAGAATTATCATTGCTACTCTGCTAGTTCTCTTAGGCGTGACGACGTGCTCTGCCACTCGGTCCCTCCTATTCCCCTATCCCTATGAGGGCAGCCATGGAGGTTATGGCGGTGGATATGGTGGCCTCGGTGGCGGGTATGGTGGTTATGGTGGCGGGCCTTATGGAGGGCCATTTTTTCCTGGTTTTGGTGGAGGATATGGTGGTGGATATGGTGGTGGTAAGGGAGTCGCTGATGAACGAGTCCAGAAAGGGCCTGATGGCCTTGCTGAAGGTTTGGGCTTTGGTGTAAGAGGCCATGAGGAGAAGGATGGGGTCGAGGAAGGTATCAGTTATAATCATGAGGGTGGAGAGAAAGGAAGTCAATTCGGTGGCCCAGGGTTTGGCGGAGGGTGCGGACGCAAATCTGAAGTTGCCAAGCCTGGTATAACTCCGTAGAGTTACCATTTGCTAGAATAAGGGTGTGTACATATATAGCTTAATGCATGCTCCATGCGTGCATCTCATGGGTCTATTATAGCAATAATCATGATCTATGAGCAGTTTGACAGTGTGTAAAAGAATTATAGAAATATAGTGATGCTTGTAGCTATTTACAAAATCATACTTCCATCTTTAAATATTTAAACCTTATACTTGTGATTTGACATGTGCTCATTCAATACTTTTTTGAATATTCAAGGTAAAACAAAGGACATTAGACTCTAAGTTAACATTTCATGAGAGAATGGCCGAGACTCTAAGTTAACATAAACTACAATTTTCCAAAGTGCACTTCTATATTGTCGGTGATTATGCTGGATAGGGGCAAAAAGAGGACTCAATCCACCTACATCATGAAAGGACACAGTATCATCCCGAAACCTATTATTTTAAATTTCTACTTCAATAAATCTAATTTCCAATAAGAAAACAGCTCTTTCTAAAAGAGTATGTTAAAGAGAGAATTTGATTTAAGACACTCAAACCAGATAAAATAACTCATACAAGTTAGTGAAAATATCTATTGTGCAGCTCTTGAGGTGTCTTCTGGTGATTGCTTTTGCAAACTTCTCCTCAGAAATTCAGAAATCGCAGCACATGCAGCTACCCCTCTATCCAAGCAGTCAAAATATCCACTCACTGCAATGAACAACAAAGTTTTGAAAAATAAAAGGACAAAATCAAGGGAGCAAATTTTATGTAACCTGTTAAATCTACTTTAGGTAATTATGCAAGGAAAAATCTGCAGGTTAATACAGAGAAATTACTATTCCAAACGATAAGTAGGTAATGAGCAGCACAGACCTAAAAAGTATTAGCAGTTCAAACCAATTTCCAGTGAAAAAAAAAAACATGGAGATGTTTTTGAAAAAATGGTGTCATAAGTGTTTTGGGAAAGGCACAACTTTGGTATACAGAAACTTTTAGAGAAGAAATGTCTAAATTGACAAGTAGTTATGTACCAGGCATTGCACCATGAGTGACTGATGTTATGATTCCTTGCTCGATTGGCTGTTCTTTGCTCAAGGGTACTTTAGGGATAACAGTTAGGGGCGAATTTGGAAACACCAAATATGCAAATGCTTTCAATTTCTGCATAATTCACCAGTAAGTAAAAACATAAGGTTATTATAAGTTTTTCTATTTGTCAAAACAAATATTCCATGAAAAAAGGGGAAAAAATAAAGTACCTCTTCTTCAGACTTGGTCAGGTCTAAAATGACAGATCCCTCCTCCATCAACCCACAACTTATTGCAACTAAATACAGTGACATGTAATTCTACTTAATAATAAGTCTACAAAGTCTTAGCTAATAAAAAATAATTACAGAAAAGAAGTATATTACCAGCAAGGTTCTTCATAGGAATACCAGCATCTACAAGTGCTGCACATGATGCATTTATTGCGCATGGTAGAAGCTATGATATCACTCAAGTTAAGGACCCAAAATAAACCAAACAAGGCCAATTGGTTCAAGTTTAACTCATTTTAAATATTTTATTAGTTAAAAGTGATCAAACATGCTACAATTTGGTTGAAAACAAGCAATTGGTGTTTAACAACAACATATACTAGTACATTATGTACTTGCCAAGATCGGATTGGCACCAGTTAAGGCTGGTAGACATCAAGTGGGTCTTTTCAAAGCTATAAAGACAATCACCAAACGAACTCAATGTATTATAGAAAAGGGTGGTCAGAGACAAAGAGGATACTGAACCATCATCCCCTACAACCTGAGAGAGAGAAAGAGAGGAACTTCTATCAAAATTTAATCAAAAAAATTACACCGTACATGCCATGATGGCGACATATTGTAGAAGCTTCCAAACAATTAAACAAAACTGGAAGCAGCTTACCTGAACTATGATGGAAGTGGTGGTATTTGGGTGGACATTTAAAAGACAAATGCTTTGCAATGTCCTCTTCAGTATCATCTCATGCTCCCTTTCTTGCTTCCCTGTTGATGAAAGGAACAAAATACATTTAAGCAATGAACTTACAGAAAACATAAAATAGAGATTTATATAAGAAAATAACATACCAATTTGACCAGTTTTAGGCTTCCAAATGACCTCAAAAGAGGCTTTTTCTGGGTTTTCTCCTTTCTTTGTTCCAGATTTTGGCCCATATACAGCTGCTAGTACTATGGTATTCCCTATATCTCACAAATTAAACATAAGTATTTAAAACCAGAAAGAATACGAACTCTGTACCAAATTAAACGAAGATAAGAGAAGTGGAATAGACCTTGAGACCATCGGGCAGAGCCGTGAGCCCGATGCAACAGGTTGCGAGAGCACGCCAGAGGCCTCAGCTGATTTGCGTTGCGCCCGTCTATACGATCCTCCTCCACTTTTCCCATCTTTCCCGCTCTCAAACCCTAGTTAAACCTTTCTAGCGAGAGAGGGAAAGAGAAACAGTGGACAATTGGTGAACCGGGTTTGAGTACTAGTACAAAGAGACGGATCGAACGTGTGACGTTGTGTCACGATTCGCGCCACATCCCATCAAACTAGGAGCTGGAGAGCGCCGATCGAAGGGATTACCATTGAATTTATCATCTCATTAAGATTCGTGTAACTAAAATTTACTGTATTCTGGGCTGGCTGACTCGCTAAAAGGCTTCTCGTCTAATCCGATCCATTTACAACATTCAATATTTCTCCTGCGGCGGGTGTACAATGTAACAAGTCTTGTGATTTTCACATCCACAATCTGGGCTGCTATGGAGGAATTAAACTCGGCCTGCAATGTTTTAAAATGCGATTTTGCTTATGGTCATGTTTGATTGTGAAGTAAAGTTAAACCGAATTAAATTTCTTACTCCGAGTTAAACCGGAGTAAGCTAATCATGTTTGGTGGAGTAAGCTAAATCACCTTTCTATGTAGTGTAAGTTACTCCGGTTTAACTCAAATCTTACTCCATCTTAAACTGCTTATGTTACTCCTCATTTGGCTCCTTAAGCGTGGAGTAAGGTGTTTACTCCACCTCTTACTCCACAACCAAACATGGTCATATATAATTGTAAGTTTGACTTCATATTGTACATGTAATATATGATTATTATATATGTAAATTTTAATACGGATTTGTATATGTGAATTTTAAAATTGATTCTTAATGCTCATGGCTAATTTTTACAATTATAAGTTATGACAAAACAATAAGTAATGTTCATGTAGTATTATGCGATCTGTATATATTATTATGCGTTCACATAACTGAATATATAACTGCATATTCAAATCTGTATATATATGACTTCATGATATTTTGAATGAAACAACAACCACGTAAGGTCCATGCAGCAGCTTTGTAATATTTAATTCGGTGTGACGTGTTCTATTTTATTTTTTATTTTTTTGGCAATAGGGTAAATCCGGTGTTTAGTGGAAATATATGGAACAGTATTATTGTTGTTTGAGATTCGTGCAACAATTTGAATGGTTCAGAATTTTTACATATCAAATCAGTATTTAAGATATCTCAGGATGCCGTGATTTTTATTAATATCCAACTTTAAATATAAATATTCATTTTTAACCAAATTTTTTATTATTTTATAAAAATATCCAATCCGCTTTATAATATAGCAGATCAAAATTTTTATTTCAATCCGCTATATAATACAGAGGATCGGGATTTTTTTTCCAAAAAAATAAAATAAAAATCCCAATCCGCTATATTATCTTGCAGATTGGGAATTATTTTTTTTAACCTTTTAGAATAATTAGAATGTTTTAGATATATATTATTTTAATTTATGGTTATTTTACACCGAAGTACCTAGAAGTTTAATCACCGGTAGCCCTAAATTAATTTTTATTACAAAGAAGTCCAATTACATATATTTTATTTTATTTTGTGGTTATTTTTCACAGAAAACCCTAAAAGTTTAATCGCCGATAGTCCTAAATCATGCTAATCACGTTAAATTACGCTAATTATGTTAAATGACGCTAATTATACTAAAAAACGCTGAATTACACTAAACTACACTAACTACGCTAAATTACGCTAATTATGCTAAATTATGCTAATTACTTTAAATTACACTAATTACTTTAAATTACGCTAAATTATTTTAAATTATGCTAATTACACTTAACCGCACTAAATTATGCTAATTATACTAAATTGCTCTATATATACAAAAATACCTTTAATTACACTAAAATACGCTAACTACTCTAAATTACGCTAATTATACTAATTACGCTAAATTACGCTAATTACACTAATTATGCTAATTACGTTAATTACACTAATTATACTAAATTACGCTTAACTACACTACACTATGCTTAACTACCAGAAAATAAAATAAAATATATGTAATTGGACTTCTTTGTAATAAAAAATAATTTATGACTATCAGCGATTAAACTTTTAGAATTTTTGGTGAAAAATAACCACAAAATAAAATAAAATATATATAATTGGACTTCTTTGTAATAAAAATTAATTTAGAGCTATCGGCAATTAAATTTTTAGGATCTTCGGTGAAAAACAATCATAAATTATAATAATATATGTCTAAAATATTCCAATTATTCTAATTGGTTAAAAAAAATTCTCAATCCGCAAGATAATATAGTGGATTGGAAAAAAAAAAATTTAATAAACGATCCGCTATATTATATTGTGGCTTGGAATAAAAATCCTGATCCGCTATATTCAAAAACTTTGCTAAAAGTAGATATTTATATTTAAAGTTGAATATTAATAAAAAATATCGGCTCGAATTTGCTCTGGACAGCACTCAAATCTTCTCTGAGTACTACTAAATTTTAAATTAAGAAATTGTCCTTGTTACTAAGTGCTATGTTCTTTGTTTAGATTTATTACTAAATCAAGCTCCAACACTTCTACAATTTATACCTTTGTTTAGAATTTCAACTACAATTACATTATAGGATCGACTAACAGTATCCCTTATTCCGTCTCCTATCTATTACCCGCGCTAAAAGACAAAAAAAGTACAATGGAGGACCACTAACTAACACGCACGTGGTAACTGCCGCTAATGAGCAAGGGCTAACACGATTTTATTTGTCGTCAAAACGTATAGTATTCATACCTATACCTACAAATTTAAGTACTATTACTTATTATCTATAATATTCGTTATATGTAAATACAAACTGAAGGGGACTATTAATCTTAAGGACCAGTAACGTCTGACAGCATGAATTAGGGATCGCAACCATCTGAAAGCGACATTTGTCAAAATTGAGGACCAGTATTGCGAATCACACTATCATCAAATTTATATACTAATAATGAATTATTCATATCTAACTAGAGAGGAGTCAAGACAGTTAGACTTTGATATATTAATTAACTACCATAGATATTAGATAATTGGGGCGGGAGACACAGTTAGAGAACTAGAAGGAGATATTATCTTTACCTACATTATATTTGATTGAGGCCTAAACCATTATATAAGGAGCTTAGGTCTCAATCTTTGTTAAATAGTTTTATATAAAACACAAAATTTATTATTATTTTTCTTTAACATTATTACCGTTGAAGACTATGAATAAAAGCTTAACAGCTGTTAACCATTAATTATCCCATCACTTTGAGTAACACTTTCATTAATAATTTATCTATTATTTTGAGTATGCACCATTTCGTATGCATGATGTAAACAGATTGGCATCTCTCCAGTTACATCTCTATCTACTATCCGTTAAAAATTTACTTGTAATTATGCTTGTACTCTTCATGAGTGGCATCAATTTTATTACTCTCATTTTCCAGTAGTATTTCATCTCTCACAGTACTTTTCTCTTGAATCTGTGGTAAAAGAAAATTAAAATAAAACTCATGACTCTCCCTCTCTATTCTCTCTCCGTTTGCATCTGATAAGTGACAAGGTTTGCATCTGACGAGAGAATATTTTTTTTCTTTTATATGGATTAGTTTCCAAGTAATTCTTGTTCAATAATTATCAAAATCTGTTTAAATTAATTATGATCTAATGCTGGATATTGTGGAGTTATTATCAGTTGCTTTTATGGTTGACTTAAGATGTTTCTGAATTATTTTGGTGGTGATTTCAAATTTTATGAAACAGGTTGGTGCAGAGCATGGGCAACGAGTAGTCTGGGCAGCAGGAGCATGGGCAATTCGGAAAAAAAGGAATAAAAGACTCTTTTCAGACAAGAGTAAACCAATGAATATTTTAATTAATGAAACATCTATTATTATCATGTAGTGGTTGTGTAATATTTAAAGAATGGCGAAGGAGTAAGGGTATAATTAAGCTAGGTGCGTGCATACGTAACACAACTGACAGTTTTATCTACGATTTGAAAAATAGAACGAACTCTTATTTTTCCGTTTAGCTTTTTTCTATCTTTCTTTGTGTAAATAATTTTGTAAATACTTATTGTACATAAACTTTTTTTATGAATATATATTGTTGGCCTAGGCAACCTTCAAAAAAAAGATTTCAAATTTTATATGCTAGTGACACAATATACTTAAAGACAATAATGATATCACAATCCGTGTTTCGTCATTTCAATTTGATTTATTTTTATTTAAATTTATTTATCTATTTGAATTTATATAAAATGTTCCCTCAACAGTGTTTTCATCAGAAGAATATTAAATAAGCGAAAGCCTAAGGTCATGATGACCTAAACTAAACTTGGTCTATCTAAGCGAAAGCCTAAGGTCATGATGACCTAAACTAAACCACCAGGTGTCTTAATTTTGTAGGTGCATTAACTTATTGTCACTGATTATTTTCAAATTTTATTCCTCTTTTTTTTAAACCTCTATCATTTAATGAAAAAATTATTCCAACCTAAGTCAAAATAACTAATTTAATCCTTCTTAACTGTAGTCCTCAATCGAACATCACCGAAAGCAATATCATTACCATGTATGCATGTATGATAGAAAAAAAATAGAACAAATAATCCTTGATCAGTAGCAGTTCAGTGGATGATGTGGGATTGAATTAATTAGCCATTAAATAACAAAGGAAAACACTGACATTTTATTTAATAATTGAAACTTTTGTATTTAGCTACACAAAAATATTTTGCAGGTAAGCAGTGTTCTCAGCAGCTAGAAGCTAGTAAGCCATGTTCTTAAAAAAGAGACATCAACTAATTGAAGCATTAAAATAGATCTAGGAAGGAATGAGAGATAAAGAATATAAGGCAATGGAATGGAATAGAAGAACCTGTTCGGTGTATAGAAGGGAATGGATGTGGGCATAGGAAAAATGAAAATTTGAATTGTTTTTTACTGTTTACGTGGGAAAAAAAAAATTCAATCTGCTCGATGTGTCGATGGGAATGGATGTGGGCATAAGAAAAATTGAAAATTTGAATTGCTTTTTACTGTTCACATGGGGAAAAAAAATTCTGTTGAACTGAATTTTTTTTTCTCCACGGGAACAGTAATACGGCTGAAAGAAAAATTAACATATTTAACCTCTTCGTGTTTTGATGATTAATGAAAGAAAATAAATTTAACTTTTCTTTCCGTCTTATTTCTTGTTTGGTTGATTAAAATTTAGGACGTTAATGAGAAATTTGATGATTGTTGTAGGTTTAAGAAAAAAAATTATATGAGAATTATATATGTAAGATATAGGATTGGGCATTTGTGTTATTTTTAAAAAAATATTTATAACAAAATTTATTTCCATCCGTTACACTTCAATTTGAGAGAAAAACCGATTCTATTAATTATAATGATACAAGATTAAACATTTCACCTCCTGTACCATTCACCTCCGACATAATTTTATCAACCAAACACGATTCAACGAAAAGTTTTTGTTCCTTTCTATTCCCTCCCTTTCTTTACTCTCCATCAAAACAAGGTGTTAAGGGTCGAGTAAAAGTATTTTCATATCCATATCCGTTACAAATTGTTCTTATCCGTACCTTATCATTACCCGTTTAGATAACAAAAACAAATATCTTTACACATATTCATACCATACCAGATAAATTTATAGAAAAGGGTGTCATTGACACCCCTACTAGAAAGGCTCATTTTTTTAATATATATTTTATTTTTGTAAATAATTACTTGTTAATTTTTCAATTCAGAGATGGATTTACTAATTAAGCATTAGGGATAATTTTATCATTTATAAATTGTAGGATAGGACTATTCTGATAGGATAGGAATTAATTAATTAGCATGGATGTTTTGGGTACTGGAAGTATAGACATTTGTTTAGTATAATTATGGTTGGTAAATTTGTCAATGTAAAATTGACAAATGTCTATCAATTTTGACACAATCACCGTCAGCATATATTTAATTATATGATAATCAAACCAATCCTTATCTATCCCTTTTAAGCTAAATTATCTGTTAATTTAATCGACGATTCAGTACCATTTCAGTTTACCTAACAGCACCCATCAAACTATGTCTAATTCCACAATAAATTATTATGTGTCTCAACTTAACAAAATAAAATAATTAAGTATTTGCATCGATGAAAATGATCCACAAGGGTGCTTGTCAGTTCGGTTTGATTCGGTTTTAACCGAAATAAAATAAGTAAACTAAAAGTTTATTCGGTTTTGAAAAATATAACCGCACTAACCAAACTAAATTTTAATTTGCTCGGTTGAATTAAAATAAGAAGATCAATTATAAACATGTTTTGAATTTTTTAAGATGGATTATTTAAACATATACATTATATTGTAATTTTTGAATTTTTTAAAATATTTAATTTGGATGAAAGACAGGTTTAAAATTTCAGCCAGTTCAATCTAACCGATTTTAAAATTCCTAAACCAAACAATTAAATCACTTTTTAAATATGAACCGAAGCAATCCATTTATCCGGAAAAACCTAACTGTTTGATTCAAACTTTCTCAGTTTAATTTAAAACCGATTAAACCAGATCCGATAAACACCCCTATATCACAACCTCTTTCTCATTCTATCACTGCTTCAATGATCTTCATCTTTCTTAGACTGATATCTTTGTTTAACCAAATTGTACTCTCATAAGATGGTAGGATAAGGAGGCCATTAAATTTGAAATTTTTGGCTCGATTAATCTCTCTATCAAAAGATGTAATGGGTAACTCTGTGATTATTTTTTTCATTAATTTATAAATAGTGGCACATTTAAATCTCTTTATCAAAAGACCAAATACGTAACTCTATCATTATTTTATTATTAAATTGAAATTTACGAGCACAATTAGCCTTTCTTTCAAAAAATCAAACACAGCTCTTGTGGCTATTTTATTTCATTAATTTTATATTACTGGCACAATTAATCTCTTTATTAAAAGACGGAACACGTAACTATGTCACTATTTTTTCATTGATTTAAAATTATTGGCACAGTTAAACTCTTTATCACAAGACGGAACACGTAACCCGTCACTATTATTTTATTAATTTAAAATTATTGGCACAATTAATCTCTTTATCAAAAGACCAAATACGTAACTATGTCGCTATTTTTTCATTAATTTAAAATTATTGGTACAATTAATCTCTTTGTCAAAAGACGAAACACATAACTTTGTCAACTATTTTTCATTAATTTGAAATTACTGACACAATTAATCTCTCTATCAAAAGACGAAACATGTAACTTGGTCACCATTTTTTTCATTATTATTAAATTGAAATTTATGGGCACAATTAGCCTTTCTTTCAAAAAATCAAACACAACTCTTGTCGCTATTTTATTTCATTAATTTTATATTACTGGCACAATTAATCTCTTTATCAAAAGACGGAACACATAATTATATCACTATTTTTTCATTGATTTAAAATTATTGGCACAGTTAAACTCTTTATCATAAGACAGAACACATAACTCGTCACTATTATTTTATTAATTTAAAATTATTGGCACAATTAACCTCTCTATCAAACGACGAAAAATGTAACTCGATCACCATTTTTTCATTAACTTCGAAAAATGTAACTCGATCACCATTTTTTCATTAACTTGAAAGACACGATGAATCTCTCTATCAAAAGACCAAATACAAAACTACGTCGCTATTTTTTCATTAATTTAAAATTATTGTTACAATAAACCTCTTTGTCAAAAGATGAAATACATAACTTTGTCAACTATTTTTCATTAATTTGAAATTACTGACACAATTAATCTCTCTATCAAAAGACGAAACACGTAACTCGGTCACCATTTTTTTCATTAATTTGAAAGGCACGATTAATCTCTCTATGATAAGACCAAATACATAACTATGTCGCTATGCTTTCATTAATTTAAAATTATTGACACGATTAATTTCTTTGTCAAAGCCGAAACGCGCAACTTTATTAACTATTTTTCATTAATTTGAAATTACTGACACGATTAATCTCTCTATTAAAGACGAAACACGTAACTCTATCACTATTTTTTCATTAATTTATATTTGATTGTTTTGACATCAATACGTTAGAAAACAATCAATATCTTACTTCATAAAACGATTACAAAATTCAAAAATTTCAACCATTTTTTCTCACAATTGCCTTCTCTCTTTTACTTCATCAACGTCTGCGTGTGATACCAACCATACGATTAAATAAATCATTTTCCTAGTTAAAATTGATTACAACAACTTGATGTCATTCTATTTTATTTTTTTCCTTCGTCCAAACTCTTAAGTCTTAACCAATATAAAGTTCACCCAACTAACAAAGAACAAAAGCATTTTTTTTTTTAGCTTCCGTTTCAGAAACAAGATAAAAAATAAGGGTCGTACTTTTGATCCCCTTTTTTAGGCTTGCTTCAGGAATATTGTAATATGAGTCCTATTAAATTAATATATTTTTTTTTTCCTGAACATAAGGTTTGCCGATATTTTTAATTTTATCTAAAAAATAAATTATTTTATTATAAATAATCAAAGTCTAGACAAAATTTTATTTCTACCCAAACCGTAAATATTATTTATGGTCCGAATTAAGAATTCAAACCGTAAATAATATTTACAGTCCGAATTAAGAATTCAATATTTACGGTTCTAATAATGAAATAGCAATTGACTTTTTTTAAGAAATGTGTAATTGCCTGGTAACTTATATTAATCTAGGCCATCGGTTAAAAGATTTTCATTCAATTGACAGCTCTATTGAGCTCGGAGAATTTTATTTTTTGGAATTTTTTTACTATTTCTTTAGATTTATTGAAAATCGCTGTCTTTTTATGGTACAGATTTGTTGAAAACAGCGATTTTCAATAAATATAAAGAAATAGTAAAAAAATTTCAAAAAATATAAAATTTGGTCTCCAAACACATATTAATATGGAGAACAAGATGAACGGTTCGGATCGACCATTAGAATTTTGAAAACTCGAAATCCAAACCGTTGCATGGAGGGGTTCTATGCTATAGAGTGTGGCTAATATACAAACGTTTGTTTCTGGACTCAGGAACAAACTGTTTGGTTTTCTAATTTTTAAAGTCCAAACAGTCGATCCGAACCGATAGACATTCAATCTAATATTAAAACATGCTTGAATACCAAATTTTATATTTTTGAATTTTTTTTACTATTTATTAAGCTGGTTTGAAAATCACTGTTTTTATTAAATTTTGCACCATTGAAAAACAACGATTTTCAAACTAGCTAATAAATAGTAAAAAAAATTCAAAAAAATGTAAAATTTGGTATCCAAGCACATTTTAATATATCCAATTGAATCTCTTTGTAATAAAAATTAATTTTGAACTATCGGCAAATAAATTTATATAATTTTTTGTAAAAAATAATAATTTAATTTATAATGGGCCGTGCTATCAGTTCGTATCCTCTGATTCAATTCGTATTATTAATTCAATTTATATATCATTAATTCAAAGTCACCCGATGCAAACATGGTCTCAGAAAAGGAGTACGTATTTTGTGGATGCGGTCATACTATTTTTTGAATTTTACAGAATCTGTGATTATTTGATTTATTTTTTTATTATGGTATTTAAAAAAAGAGTAAAGCTAATATACACTTAAGTGTACCAATGAACCCATACACTTAATTCTAGAACCGTACGATTCGCTTTGAGATTCGTGTATCACGACTTTTAAAGAAGCTACGCGACTTTTAAAGAATCTACACAAATCTCAAAGCTAATCGTACGGTTCTAGGGTTAAGTGTATGGATTCATTGGTACACTTAAGTGTATATTAGCTTTACTCTTAAAAAAAAATTCCGCTCTTAACGAGTAAGTTTTATCCTTATTCATATTCTCTGCATACCATTAAGAAAATGAGTAATGAAACAAATAATGAATAATTATCTAATAAATTAATAGATTATATAATTTATTCTTAAAATATAACAAATAAATTAATAGATTAGACACGTCATGTAACTAATGTCATAAAATATAAATATTATATTTTTTATTTCATATTTTAAAATTTATAGATTATTAATAAAATAACGATAAAAATGTTGTATAATTCAATTATGTCATGACTAAGTAAAAATCTAAGGATGTTGGATAAATCAATTTTATTGTTATTATCAAAGAAAAATATATAAAATGTTGTATAAATCAGTTTAATTAGAAAATAACAAATAATATAGTTATACATATTTATAAAAGGGATGGGCTACGCTACTCCATGGAGTAAAGTGAGTTGGTGCTCCACGCTGCTATATTTTTATTTTGAAAATCTAAACGATTGATCCGAACCGTTAGATGTGATCTCCATATTGAAATGTGCTTGGAGATCAAATTTTATTTTTTTTGGAATTCGTTTACTATTTATTAAGTATTTTTGAAAATTGCTGATCCGATGGTCCAGAAAATTTTACTGTTTTTTACTGTTCACAGCAAAACAGAAAATTTGAAAAATGCTTAATAAATAGTAAAAAAAATTTCAAAAAATGTAAAATTTGGTCTCCAAGCACATTTCAATACGAAGATCACATCTAACGGTTCAGATCGATCGTTTGAATTTTCAAAATAAAAATACAGCATAAAGTACAAACGCGTTTTACTCTATAGAGTAGCGTAGCCCATCCTTTATAAAGGAAAAACTATTATATATAATTTAATGCTTATCAATTACGCGTATGAAATAATATTATTCGTACTATTGTCTAAGAAGCTAATAAATATTTTTTCTTATCCATATATCCATATCCGTTACTTAAAAAGATATTAATATTCGCTTTATTAAATACGATATAAATCAGATAAACGGTTAAAAGATTTTATTAACACCCCTAGATTTATTACGAAAGCTTTTAAAGTAAGAAGCTTTCATTAGTCAGAGATCAAGAGACAAGAGTACATGTCCAATTGTCCATTAAAGGTTAAATCATATAATTGTTCTCATGGGACCCACAAGTAAGCGGGTTTTCTAATCAACAAAGATTGACCAGGTCAAACTACTACCTACACGTTTTGCTTACACCACCATTATGTCATAGAATCAAGATAGAGCTCAAGAAAAAAAAAAAATCCCGGATAAAATATTCATACCAAACTTCCACCAATTAATGAAGCATTGAGAAATTAAGATGATAAGGCTAAAACCTACCAGAGTTTAGTGTAAATTAACTTCGTTTTCAACAGTACAAAAAAAATGATGTCTTCTTTAACCAAATTCGTCGTTTCTCATTATTTTAAAAAATATATACATTATGAGGTGTGTACACACACATGGACTTTTATTAGAACAGAATCAAGAGGATGCACTCGTTAAGTCCTTATCATCCGGTACCCAAAAAGAGTGATTATAAACTATTATTTTTCATTTAGAGGGACTGATTTTCACATTTTTTTTAGTAATACTGTATTATATTCTATATTTTTAAAGTTTAAAAAAATCGATTCAAGCCGTTCAACATGATCGATATATTAAAATGTGCTTGCATATCAAATTTTATATTTTTTTTTGAATTGTTTTACTATTTAATCAGATGATTACAAAAATTCAATGGTATAAAAACAACGAATTTTGTAAAATAATAAATAAATAGTAAAAAAAATTCAAACAAATGTAAAATTTGATCTGCAAGCACATTTTACAGATTATAGCCATTCAATCAAAATAAAAATAACTATGGAGAGAAACAAAATTTTGGATGGATCAAAAGATGGTATCACAAAGCTAAAAACCTGGAAGTTTAACACTTTTTTACAGATTATAAATTGGAAGGAATTAGGATTTACCTTGTTCATACCATATATATTATATGTTGAATTTTCACTTCAAATAAATAGTTCCTAAACTCTAAATTTCGATAATAAATCCGAGTCTGTTAATAATCATGTAGTACATATAATGTGTAATGCATTCATTTGTTGTAATAAACTGTAATATCTAAGATGTGTATCATTAAAAAAAAAAAGGAGACCCTCAAAAGTAAAAATTTAATGTTTTTGATGATTTCATTTTTTTTTTGGTTTTGCATAGAAATAAATTTTAAAGATTATTGGGTGTTAATAGTTTGTATACAATGTTAATTTGGATTATTGAGACAATGCTGCACCAAATGTCAACACAATTAGTGTCAGTATCATAGATAGTACAAAGCTGTTTTTTCTTTTTTATAATTTAGAATATTTGTTTTATATGTATTAAATTTTCTGTAATTCAATTGTCATTGACTTTTTTGAGTCGCTGTACTGTGTGGTGCAGTTGGAACTATATTGTCAATCTAACTTGTGTGATTAATTAATACATGATTCATGATCATTTGTTAGCGATCCGACGTACGATGATAACCAATTGTTGATTAATACTATTCATCTAATGAAATCATGATCCTGGATCACATACATAAAAAGTGTACCGATAGAGTGGAAAAAACATACCGTGTTGTGTTGTGCCGTGTCGACTTTGATCTTGTGCCGTGCTGACTTTGATCTCGTGCCGTGATCAAGTTATTTTTTTACGCGCCGTGACCAGAATGTCATGAGATAATCACGGCACGTAAATAGTCACATCACAAGAGTCATACCGTACCCAAACGTGACTCGCATAATTATTTAATCATAATTGAAGTTTTTATTCAAGATTCACCATTTGATAAATATTAAACGATCTTAATTACACGTGACTTGCGTGATTACATGCTGTGCTGTGATTAAATTTTTCGCGTGATGTGCCGTACTGTGTCAAATTTTTTAAAAATAATCACTGCACATGATACACAAATCACGACACGTAATTGACTCGTGTGCCGTGTTGTCCGTGATGGAACGGGATCCATCGTGCCATTTTTCCCACTTTAGATGCCGGTGTGGCATGGTAGATAATACAGAGCTCTCATCACCTAAAAAAAATGATGTACTGTTTTTGGAATCTGGATCTCCTAAAGCAACTCAATCTTTGGGTTTTAGTTTGAGACCGTCCAATTTCAATACATCGCTCGAGATTGTTTCGGAATGCAAATTCATCTTTCGAAATGTGTGCACTCCACTTCAGATAGATTATTACGAATTCGAATTAGACGGTTTTGATTTAAAACTCAAAGATTGAGTTGCTTCACTGGATCTGAACTCCTGTTTCTGAAAGGAAGTATGTATTATAGCAACATGCCTTTTCTTGTAGCATGTAGCCTTTTAAGTAGACAAGGTAAAATGCACTGTGCATATAGTATTTTTAAGTGGATAGGGTAAGGAGCACTGTGTATGCATGAGATCACAACAAAAAAACAACTAATCATGAACCACAAAGTACCTCTAATATTTGCTGATAGGAAGAAATTTTGTATGAAATTAATTGTTGAAAACTAACAAAAACCTCAAAATTTGAAAATATATAAATTCTACTTTTCTTTGTTTGTTAGAATATTTATTTTGTTGTATTGTAATCAGCTGAATTAGATATTTAAAAAATGACTAGAAAGGTAAGGTAATATTAAAAAAACATTACAATAGATTTTTAGACCTTGTAACTTATAAATAAAATAACAATCAGAGTTCAATTAAATAATTATTTTTTTCTCTAAAATTTTAAGATGATATTAGAATAGGATTTCATCCATAAAGATTGAAAGAAGAAGTAGAAAAAGAAAGAGAAGAAGACTGAGGTTGATGCTCTATTGAAGAAATTAATAGAAGAACAAAAAAAAACAGCTTAAAATGAGTTTGAATATGGGAACCCTCTGCTTTCAAAGTCATTGCGTGTGGATCCGACGTGGGCTCCTAGTTCAAATATTAAAAGTAACCGGTCCCACACACAATGACTGTAAGAACAGAAAATTTCTACACCTAGGAGAACAGAGAATTAGGAGTCTTAAATCTGTTGCTATCCTTTTGAAAAGCAGAATCTCATCCAACTGTTTGAATTTCGACAAAAATCAATGATTGGATTTGGAAAAGTAGATTCTTGTTTTTCTAAAACTTTCTTTCAATATATTAAAAAAAAATCCAAATTATTTATTTGAATTATTTGATTCGATTCATTTACGACATAAAAAAAAAAGACATCCTTTATCTTGTTTTAGACAAAATATTTGATGAATTTCAAAAGCAAATAATTCTGAAAAACAACAATTGGTTACCTAAATATTAAAAAAGTTGTAGGAAAATTAGACACACACAACACACACATCACTACATCAGCACCAGTAGATGTGATGCCAGTTCTGCTATTTAAAACCGAGTTACCGACATGTCGGTTAAAAAAAAGCGACACGTTGGAAGACTTGGTCATTTTGATCCATCCACATTTCCAAATCCAAATAATGTGAACACAGAGATCAATCAAGGTACATTACATTTGACATTTTGATGGGGACGCAGAATTAACCGAAGGTGAAGTATTAAATAAGAAAGTGTTTTTTGTATGTATTTCAAAGACATTCTTTTATCCGTCTACCTACTCGTATCAAATAAGAAATTGTTTTGTATGCATGTCAATGATAATTTTTTTATCGGTTTACCAACTCGTATCGTACTTTGATGAGATAGACTTGGATAAAAACAATCTATTATTTTATCGGGTATGAATATGTTTAAATTATTTTTTATTATTATAACAGATAAATGTATAAGTAAAAGCTATTTCGTCCTTGTTATATTATAGAATAAATATAAAAATTTTAATTTTATATATAGATATATATTTACATGAAAACGGTGTTTTATTAGTAGTTCAAACATATATATATCATGATATAACTTCCAATTTAATTTTATTTCTTTCTCTTGCTTTAAAAAAATTATTGGTAGCATAAATAGGAGCATCAATGATATTCTTTTGTTCGTTTACTCAATCCGTATCGTATTCGATAAAGTTGATATGGATAAATTTTGTTTTTTCACGAACTTATAGAATTCAGCTGGTATGGAGAAATATTTTTTTTTATTAATTTAATAAATTTGAGTATAAAAATGCTGTTGACACCCCTAGTATTATGACTAAAGGATAGCATCTTTTGACTACATATATTTTTATTTATAAACCATATATTTTATATTGGATAAATTTCTTCAGAGGTCACTAAACTTTGTACTTTGTCACAAATTAGTCACTCAATTTTGGTTTGTTTCAATCAAGTCACTCAACTTTTCATTTGTCCTAAACTTATAATTTTTTTCATCCAAAACGCTAACGGAATATTCTCATTCCGTTAGTATTTTGGATGAAATATGCTTATTCTGTTAAAATTTTCGACGAAATGAGCATATTATGTTAGCATTTTTGATGGATTGAGCATATTCCGTTAGCGTTTTGGACGGAAAAGTTATAGAGTAATTAATTTGAAACAAATGAAAAGTTGAGTGACTTGATTGTAATAAATTAAAATTAAATGATCAATTCGTGACAAAGTACAAAATTTAGTTACCTCCGGAGAAATTTACCTATTTTATATATCTCATATTTCAATAATAAGAACTATTTTTATAGAAATTTACGTCAATCATATAATGCCTAATATTAATTTAGCATCATTTTTGCATTTAATATCCATAATATATCACAGTATTGAATTAAAATTTAAATAATTAATAATTATATATATATATATAGAGAGAGAGAGAGACTAACGTGCGTTCAAATATATATGAGCCGATATACATATGGTCAAAATTTAACTTTTCAAAATTCAAACGGTCGATCCGAACTGTTCATCTTGTTTTCCATATTAATATGTGCTTGGAGACCAAATTTTACATTTTTCTGAATTGTTTTACTATTTATTAAGTATTTTACAAAATTGTTGATCCAACGGTGGCTGCTGATTTTACTGTTTTGTTAAATCACTGTTGAAACAACAATTTTGTAAAATATTTAATAAATAGTAAACAAATTCAGAAAAAAAATGTAAAATTTGGTCTCCAAGCACATATTAATATGGAGAACAAGATGAACGGTTCAGATCAACCGTTTGAATTTTGAAAAGTTGAATTTGGACCGTATGTATTTCAGCCCATATACATTCAAATACACATTAGTCTCTATATATATAAATACACACACGTAATTTAATAACAACAACTGCAATAATATTGTATTACATAGAAAACTGTAATTTCAGTCTCCAAATGAGCAATCTAAATTGGCCATGTGTCTTGATGCCTAAACTTTTCAAAATAAAGACAGTGAATTCAATAATACAAGTTAATTATTATTTAAGCAAACAAATCCTATGTAATAAAAATATTTAGATGTACTTACCATGTTCATTTAATCATCAAATATTCAAATTGGCTGAATACGGGCCGGATCGAGTAAAATCATATCGGATCGGATCGGTTCGTTCGGATCAGATAAAAAATTGACATCCTAGGAGCCATAATTTAGGTGTCTGAGCTTTTTTACATTTATGTCGGTGGAAATAAAAAAATTCAAAAATAGTTGGTGGAAATGAAGAGCACTTTTTTACACATTGTTAGACATTGATTGTGACCAGCGATAGCGTTCCTTTTCACTGGTTGGTATCAGACTTGGTGTCTTTCAAAAAAACAAACAAATATTCAAAGGTTCATTTCTTTATTTCCAAGTCTTCAACTAAACCACAAAATAAAATATGTTGAACACATACCATGTCAAAACTCGAGAAAAGTCTATCAGACAATAATATTACATCTTGCTTGAATCTGTGATAATGTCGCTTCAATAATCACTCAAAATGTTTAAAAGCAAGAAAAAAAAAAACAAGAATATATAACTGCTGCTGCTAATGATGATGAGGATGAGATCAAAAATGACAATCTTGAAATCTAAGAACTTAATTAGGAATGATTTCAGGATTTCAAACTTGTCATTTTATAAAATAAGAACTTAATTGGGAATGATTTGAAGTAGAGTGAAAGAAAAAAAGGATATGTGAAATTATCAGTTTTTTATTTTTTTACCATCCGAAAAAAAAATCACAAAATCTGAGAAATTCTATTTTTGACAGTTGTCACGGCTGCAAAGTGAAATTGAGCGTCTGCAACTTAACCGTTGCTGACAAAAACAATTTTTTTCAAATCAACTTTGACAAAACCACGAAAGCTGATTGGCAAAAAGTATTTGCGACAACGACTTTGAGTGGAAAAAAAATGGTTGTCCGCAACTTGACATTGTGGACGTTAAATTTATGTCTGTCATTTGTCGATGCCTCCATAATAAATATAAAATTACGAAGAAATCATAATTTACTGGTTTTTCTTAATAGTAAATATAAAAATTTCGGGTCAAATTAAGTTCAAACTCGAAATAGCTTAGGGCAATTCTCTTTTGGAGTTCACTATAAATTTAATAATCTGATCCCAAATTATGATAATTAATATATTAGAAGCGGAGCTAGAAGACTTTATAAAATACGACAATTAAAAAATATACACTCGAATATATTTGTTATATTTTGCTTGTGTGAAAATACCTTTATTGTACATAATAAAAATATCCTGATATGCTCTACGACATGACACGTATTCTGTGCACGTCTAAATACGTCACACTAGAACCATAACACTGCACATTTGCAAGGATCCGAATCTGCTGGTGCTTTCCACTTTTCAAGGAGTGTTCAAATGGTTTAATTTATTTGGTTTCAAACCGAACCGAGAAAATTTGATTTAAACGGTTCGGTTTTCTATTTGAATGGTTCGATTCGGTTTATTTTTTAATTTATTTCGGTTTTTCTGTTTGGTTCGGTTAGAATATTTTGAAATCGGTTGAACTGAACCACAACGGTTCGGTTCATTTTTGCGCTTCTCGAGACCCAGCTGGGCCAGCTCCCAGTTTCCTTTCCCCTCTCCGCCTCCCCAAGTTCTGATCTTCACAAGAAATTAATCAAAACACTCATCCTTTCTCTTTTTTCCTCTCCAATTCCAAGATTAATTTCTCAAAAACTTTGTCTTTTCTTGTTTTTTCTCTTTACTCTCTCTCACTTCGTCCTTATGATTTTGTCTCTGATTTGTGCAATGAATGAAAACAATAGGAGGATTTGAACTTTGAAGGCTGTGAAGCACATGCGAATTTCAAGGCACAAGACAAAAGACAAAAGACAAAAGACAGTACTTGTGATTTATCTGATTCGATTTCTCGCTGGATTTTTAGCTTTGGGTTAAATTTCTGGAATTTCTTGCTTGAATCTATCAAATTTCGATTTTAACCGAACAAATCAAAATTTACTTTGATTTGTTTAGTTCGGTTGTAATTCAGTTGAGAATTTCAATTCGATCAGCTCGGTTTTATTTGGAAAACCAAAGAAAACTTTAATTTATCTATTTTAATTCGTTTCAAACTAAACCGACCGTTTGAACACCCTTACACTTTCCTGTTTCTCTCTCTTCAAAAGAGGAGAAGAGAGGAGAGAGAAGAAAAATAGTTAGAACAGCAGCAATAGCAGTCTTTTTGGAGAACAGTGAATTTCATTCTACTAATTGTCTAATTATATGCCGCACGGATACATGTTGGTATAAATTTAAAAAAAAATAATTTTTGTTCGAATTTTAAGAACAACACAAAATTTGAAAAAAAAAAAAATAGTCCGTCGGATGCTGTACAACATGATCTGACGTCATATTACACAATTACTTGTGTTGTATTTTGCTAAATTAAGTAAAAGGCTGAAGTTGTGTAATTAGTTATATATTTCATATACAATTGGCCAGTGTTAGAGCATGTTAAACATGTAATTAATGTTTTTAAGAAAGTTTTTTTTGTTGATAAAATGGGGATAAGTTTTTTAATTTTAAATACACAATAATCTGAATTTCAAATATACGAACTTTCACACGAAAGATGTCTCAAGTACTTATGAAAGATTAATTATCATAAGAGTGTTAATATTAATTGTTAACTCACAAAATTATAAGGTTAATATTGATTTATTTGTGAATTCATGAGAGTGTTATCCTTAGATAAATACTTAACTACTTTTATGGCTTCATATCGTGTCTAAATTAATTTGGTTTCCTACTTTGGTGGCTTATCATTTTAATCTAAATCCATTAAGTTTCTTGATAATCCATGTTAATACCTAAGTTTATTTATGTTTTTCGGGCATTTAAACTTCGTCTTTCCGTTCATAATCTACAATACCTTGGTTTATTGTTTTTTGAATAAAAGTTGGAGATCATACTCAACTATTTAATATTCACAAATATATATATTTTTTTTAGATTTCAAACATGCAATCTCCACACGGAAATTAATGCCTTTGTCATTGGATCAAAGACTGGTTCTTCATACCTTAGTTCATTTATAAACAAACAACCTTTTATAAAGTAATTCTAATACGGATATTTCCTTTCGGCCTCAATCATAAGTTGATATATGTGTATGTCAGAGTGTGCTAAGCCATCTTATGATTTTTTTTTAATAACAAATGTGTACTTGTAGTTTAGTAGTTAGAGTTTCAATTAGTGTTTGTGAGATTTTGGATTCAATTTCTGATGATGACACTTTTTTTTGCCATTTCACATATTATATATTTTATAATTTAGCTCTCTATTTAAATTTTCTAATTCCGCTCCTGATCTCAATTGAATATTAGTAGATTCCTCTATAAATTTTAAAAATATATTAGCAAATACATTCAAACATACATACATACATACATACATAAATAAATCTCCAATAACTAAATTAGCATGATTAAATTTTAGAAGTATCAATTTGCTGACGTAAGCGAGATCATGCTCAACAGCTCAAGACCAAATCTGCCAATAATCCAATATAGTCCAAATATGTTAGTTTTTGGTTTAGAGCTGGGCACCAACTATCCATGATGTCATGCTTTCGTTTCCTTGTTTATGTTCTATATTTTTATGTGAATGTTTGAGCATCAACTGATTTGATCATTTGAACATCTTATTATGTACTGTATTTTGTTAAATAAAGAAAAAGCACCAAGTTTTCAGTTATTTTAAATATCATCTGATTTGAACATCTTATTATGTACTGTATTTTGTTAAATAAAGAAAAGGTACCAATAAGTTGTGTCTGTTATTTTAAATATCATCTAAGTTAAACATCTTATTATGTACTGTATTTTGTTAAATAAATAAAAAGTACCAATAAGTTGTGTCAGTTATTTTAAGTATCATCTGATTTGAACATCTTATTACGTAATGTATTTTGTTAAATAAAGTAAAAGTACCAAGTTGTGTCAGTTATTTTAAATACAATTAGAGTATACATTTTGACATAACAATTTTTAATTCAAGCATGGAACAGGGTGACATGACAGTTTTTACTCTGTTTGAATTAAAAACTGTCCTGTCAAAATGCATATTCATGATTGATCAATGTTAGAACATATTAAACATGTAATTTTGTTTAGGAGCCTAATAATTATATTTCAAACAAAATTTCTGAGTGTATTCCCAAAGTAGTTTAAAAGAAATTTTTTTCAATATTATCTAACTTTTATTTGTAGCTCTAATATCCAAACATTTCAAGTCATGTTTATAATATTTTACAATGCTACTCACAAATATTTAAATCTCTATCTATAAGCATTAAAATTCTAAATACGTATAGTTTTGACTCCTAACTACTTTTATTTTCAAGTCAAAAATGAAAAGATTCATTTCTCCCACTTTTCTTTTTTAATTTTTTCTTTGATCATTCTAATCTATTTTCTCAACGATTCGTAATTAATTTTGCAAATTTAAAAATATGAACATTTTTCGCCTAATTTTCTCTTTCAAATGAGATCCATGAAGAATAACTTTCAAGTTATATTTGAGTCGTAATTTTTTTTTATTACTATATATCTCTGTGACTTTCAGTTTTTTTTATTTGCTTCAAAATAATTTAAATATATGTTTACAAGCATATAAACCTCACTAATAACATTTTAAATCTCTAGAATAAAACATATAAACCTCATGTACAAAGAATTTAATGTAAACTGAGATTTAAAAACTTGAAAATTGAAAGTGCTCATAAATTTTATTTTAAAATAAAACAAATGACTTTAAAATTACTCAAAAGTATTTCTTCATGAATCTTATTTGAAAGATAAAATCGAATATAAAATATTTGTATTTTTAGATTCGTAAAATTCATCACGAATCGTCAAAGAAAAATTATAATAATCAGAGAAAAAAATAAAAAAAGAGTGGGTAAAAATAATCTTTTTTTTTTTGCTTAAAGACAAAAGTAGTTGAGAGTTAAAACTATTTAGAAATACTTTCAGACAGAGATTTATATGCTTGCGAATAATATTTTAAAATGTTATAAACCTAGTTTTAAATGTTTTGATATTAGTGCTGGAAATGAAAGTTAGATAATATTGGAAGTTTTTATATTAAACTATTTGGGAGACGCGCTCAGGTAGAGTATTAATTATACCCGACAAGGGTATACCCTACCCTACCCGCCCGTGCCCGCCGCCTGGGGTACCCATGCTCGAGTCCGGGTATGGGTTAGGTACTCGGGTACACGGGTACGGGCAAAAAAGGACCGGACTTATTTTTTTTGGACAAATACCCGACCATACTCGTACCGACCTTACCCATATCCGACCTTACCCGTACCCGACTTTACCCTACCCGAGAACCCTTATACCTGACTTTACCCTACCCAATAATTCAAATCCCCCCCCCCCCCCCCCCCAAATTCAATTTAATTTCTGTTTTTAAAATTCTGTTTTTATTTCTATTTTTTAATTTCTGTGTTTCAATTTCTGTTTTTTAATTTCTGTTTTTAAAATTCTGTTTTTATTTTCTGTTTTGTAATTTCTGTTTTTAAAATTCTGTTTTTTTTTTCTAATCAACTGTTCTACCACCCATCAAAGCTCAAAAATACTATAATAAAAGTTGTTATTAATAGTCACCTCACAAAAATGTTAAGGTAGTATTAATCGATTTGTATCATGACGTCATTAGTGAGATCATTCACAACAGCACAAGTTAAAAAATGCTAATATAGTCAACATACTATACTATATTTAGTTTTTGGTGCATAGCTGGGGACCAACTATACCGAATTTTTTTATTAATATCCACATTTAATATAAAATTTCAAAAAATAACCGCATGGCCGGTTTTTTTCAAAATGTATCCATTCTGGAAATATTTTTTCCGGAACCAAGCTCTATATCCGGAAAATTTTTATCCGGAAACTCCCTAACCCCGGAAAATTTTTTTCCGGAAACACGCTGAAACCGGAAATTTTTTTTCCGGAAATGTCCCACATCCGGAAATTTTTTTTCCAGAACCGGGGCTGCGGTATAAACTCGGCCCACCACTGGAAGAAGGAAATCAGCGGAGCCGTCCCTTTCAGCACTGTTTAAGAGGTAATTTTTATTTATTTATTTAAATATTGAAATCTAGATAGTTTAGAATAATATCCCAAAAAATTAGAAATTTAGAAATTGTGTAGAATAATGTCCAAAAAAATTAGAAATTTAGAAAATTGTGTAGAATAATGTCCAAAAAATTAGAAATTTAGAAAATTGTGTAAAATAAGGTCCCAAAAAATTAGAAATTTAGAAAATTTTGTAGAATAATATAGGAAATACCGAATAGTCTACAATAATTTAGAGAATACCAAAATGGTTTAGAATAATTTAGAAAATACCGAAATAGTCTAGAATTGTTTAGAAAATACCGAAATAGTCTAGAATTGTTTAGAAATTATCAAAATGGTGTAAAACAATTTAAAGAATACCAAAATAGTGTAGAATAATTTAGAAAATACCAAAATTGTTTAGAATAATTTAGAAAATACCGAAATAGTCTAGAATTGTTTAGAAATTACCAAAATGGTGTAGAACAATTTAAAAAAAATACCAAAATAGTCTACAATAATTTAGAAAATACCAAAATTGTTTAGAATAATTTAGAAAATACCGAAAAAGTATAGTAAAATTGTTTAGAAATTACCAAAATGGTGTAGAACAATTTAAAAAAATACCAAAATAGTCTAGAATAATTTAGAAAATACCAAAATTGTTTAGAATAATTTAAAAAATACTGAAATAGTCTAGAATTGTTTAGAAATTACCCAAA